>JAXIVJ010001945.1:110000-122030 GCA_036785665.1 Chirona hameri | reverse complement strand
TATCTGCATTAGTTATTGAGATATTCCTAATATTTCTAAGGCGGGGGGGGGGGGGGGGGCTAAAAAAGCTCTCCCCAGTGACTCGCGGGTTAATTGTCAATTTCACCAAAATATTTAAACTCAAATTGCAATACCTTTGACCAACCGCGTAAGGTTTCATTCTTATGTGTGACATTTATCCAGAAACTAAGCCCAATGTTAAATAGTTATGCTACACTCAATCTTGCTTGCTCATGTTTTTGATGTAACTCATATATTATATACTTATATTGCCATTTTGTGTGTCTGAAATTAAAAAAGTTACCTGCTTGTCAATAAGTTGGGTTGTTCTTTAGTGTTTATGACCCAACTGAATGTGATCCTTACACCCCTGGGTACCTACTTAGTCTTTTCTCAGTAATTTTGGGATAATATGTTGTACCTATTGTTGGATTTAAAATGTTTATTTTATGACAAACTTTACTAACATTTTAAAGTTTGTTCTTTTCTGTGTTCATATATTTATTAATTATTTTGTTATGATTGTTATTGAAAAATCCTTTGATAATTTTGCGTACCGTTCCAGTATATATTTACTTAGGTATGCATTTACTGGCAATGTTGGGGGTTGTAATATTCATAATTGGGGTATATATTTTTTTTAGGATGCAGTTGTAGCTACAACCCCAAAAGTATATAAAATTCCGAATGTGATTGCCGACGAAAAAATATGTACCAGTTATCTAGTTCGACAATTGATCCCCCGGGGGTAGCGGTCGGGGTCCTTGTGTATTTTCAATGGAGTGAGTCTGAGATCCCTGTCAGGACAGTCGATCTCATTGTTCTGGGACTTTGAGAGTTCTACTATAAATAGTAGAAAATCCGGTTCATTCAGCATGAACATTCACATTCTAGTTATACCGTGCATTCAGCGCAATTGCGTCGTTTATGGCGCATGGAGGAAGACCCTATAAGAAGACAGAGTCATCCGGCGATTTGACCGAATCCGATTTAGGGGGTGGTGACGTCATCTGGACGGATAATCCCTTACCCCTATACAAATCAATAATAACTCACAATTTTTGAAAGACTATATAGATAATTCTACCAAGCCGAATTACAGACAACATGCCCTGAAAGAAAGACCGATTCAAGCTTTCTAACTTATCTAAATAACAATTTTCTCCTAAGTCACTCCTATGTTGACAGCGATGGGGCTCTTATCTTACTCCTTCGCTAATATTAAAAGGCCATACAAAAGCCGCGCCACAAATGTCGGTGCGCCATAATTTTCCAAATAGATGACGTCACGCACTACACAGAACCACGTATGTTAAAGTTAGTCCGAATGTGTTTTGAATAGATGGATTTCCAAGGTCAGGCCCCGCGCTAAGCATAGCTTGTTGCGCAGGCCCCGACCCCACCACCCGATCAAGCAATTCCTGGCGTCCGGCAGAATTAAGAAGCGAAAGTTGTACGTGCCCGACGTACCTGGACACGGTCCGCCCCGCCCTCTGACGTCACCTGACCTTGGGTGCGACCGCTGCCACCGGCCACAGGCCATCCCAGTCAGGGACAAATAGCGAGCGCCGAAGCGACTCGAACTCGGGCTGCCACTACCGGGTGAGGTCAGAAGTCCAGCGCTCTCCCAACTGAGCTACAGGGGCGGAAATTGAGCCTATGGCGGCTGCAGGGGATGACAACCCCCGGCATTTGCTGATCTCACGAGTGTCTCTCGTGGAGTTGAGCGAGCCGGCTTTCTGTATCTCGTTTTAAACTTAAACAAAAACGTCAAGTCACATTATTGGGACAGAGCTTGTGCTTGCGTGGTTCTCAGTTGAGTGACGATTAAAAGAGTATTAGCTAATAGCTTGGCTACTCTCATCACTAACACAGCTTGGCACGACCCTGAGGCAGGGTTCTGTTTTGGGCTGGTTACAACGCCCAGTCAAGATTGATACCATTCTGATCAGGTGGAGGGGAAGTTGTTGTTTTAAGGTGACTCAGGTCTCATGAGGTCACTAAGTCATGTCTAGTGATCCCACCTCCCAAAAAATGTAAGGTCTTGTCGCAGCCAGATTGTTTGTCCGATCAGTCGGAAACTCACAGGATTTAATCAGGTCATAAACACCTACAATTCTGCTATTTCGGATGATTTTTTATATCGGTGACCTAAGGTGAAGTCTATTTTGTGACCCCGAATTATAAGTCCATTGGTGAAACATGAAAATGCTTATAAATCCACAGGAAAGGGCTAAATTTGCCCCATTTTCACCAGACTCACGAATCTTTTGCAAAATACCATATGGTATTTTTGTCCTGCGACCTCCACGAGGTAAAAACCCTGAGGGTCATTCGTCATTTTTCTTCCATTACTGTTTTACTGAACCAGTAAGGCGCAGTAGTTGGCGATGAACAAGCGAACGCAAAGGAAATGTATGGTAAATTTTAACTCGATAAGGGAAGTAGTTTCTAAGATACAAAACGTGGTGCACACGTGCGCACGTGCAAAAGCACCCCACTCCTGACTTGCGGGAAAGTGGCGGCTGAGAGATCCCTAACCACACACCAAATTTTAACACAATCGGCTCAGCAGTAGCAGTTAACCCCACCCACTCCAAATTGTGTGGCGGCGTTCCTGATCCAACAACCCCGATCTCCCCTACTCTGCCGTTAATGAGCAATTGTTCAAAGGATATTGAAATTCGTGATAGTTCGGAAATCATTTAAAGATGCTTATTTTGGCTGGGAAATACTAAAACTTGGAAATATTACGCAATTTTGCATTGGATTTTTATAAATTTATCACCAGAGGCCATTCCTATTTTAAAACAATCGAGCCGTGGCTCGATTGTTTCTTTAAAGAATGGCCTCAGCACCCGGCGCGGATGATGTTTAGCGTCGAAACAGTGCCTCGGAAATGCAGCAGCAAAGCCAAACAATATGCACGTATTTTACACACTGCCCAAACATAACAAATTTCCAGCCCTGAGTCCATTCTTTAAAAAAAAATCGAGCCGCTGGCTCAATTTTTTTTTAAATAAGAATGGCCTCAGGTAAGTATATTTTATTTTTTTAATTTCATACCTATCAAGCGAAAAATGACATGGAAATACTTAAATCAGGGTGGGCAACATTTCTTGACTGGGGTGGGGGGGGGGGGGGAAACGGCTCACTGGGGGTGGGGGGTGGGGGGGGGGGGGCATTTGCCCCCCCCCCCAGTTAACATGTTAAAATAGGCATTGCATGGGGCCATGGCCCCATGCACCTTTGGCCTTAAATGGGGGGGGGGGGGCAACATGACTTTTGACCCCACTTTTTGCTCCAGACATATTTCCTCGTTTTGACCCTGCATCCTGGTTAAAAATTAGCTCTCCAGCCCGCTCAAAACCTCAGCCAAATTTAAGCGTTTTCCGATCACCTGGAGACAAGAATGCCGCATCGACGTCATACTTTGCGCTTATACTGGAAGTTCCTGAATCGCTCAAAACGAGTAGCATCCATGTTTTCCATTTCTTTGAAGCATTTCTCCTCAAAATGAGGTGGTTTAAACTTTAAAGTGGGTGCTCGACAACTCACAATTTACCATTTTGGCCACACGTGGGAGGCAATTATGACATGGTGCGCTGGCATGCCAACGCAGGCCGGTACGATGCAGCGGGAAAAAGAAGAGGATACGAGTATGAAAGAACCCTGGGCTACCCGATACGCGACTCAAACGGTACGGCGGGAGGATGTTCTGCTGATAACATTACGGTTCCCGGTTCTGTTCAGAGCATGACGGTGAAACTACTGGCTCTGCGTTAAAATTTCCGAGATGGCTTCCTGAGAATGCGGGCTAAAATAATAACCGTTCATTTCTTGTCTGTATATTTTGCACGAGGGTCGAGGTTTATGCTTGATAGTTGCCACGTTTGTAAATTCCAGTGGTGCCACCCCCATCACAAGTGTTGTCCACTTGTTACCGCGACGAGGAACATATTTTGAATTTCCATGTTCGATAGTAAGCTTAGCTACGCTGCCCGTGCCCATGTCCCGTCCCCGTTCCCGTTCCGTTTCCATCCCGTTCCCGTTCCCGTTCCGTTTCCATCCCGAGCTCCCGTCCCGTTCCCGTCCCGTTCCCGTCCCGTTCCCGTCCCGTTCTCGTCCCGTTCCCGTCCCGTTCCCGTCCCGTTCCCGTCCCGTTCCCGTTCCGTTTCCATCCCGTTCCCGTTTCCGTTCCGTCCAATTCACACTTTTCGTCACCATCTTCTGTTCTCCACATTCCTTCAAGTTATCTTTTCCTGTCTCCTGTCTCCTGTCTCCTGTCTCCTGTCTCCTGTCTCCTGTCTCCTGTCTCCTGTCTCCTGTCTCCTGTCTCCTGTCTCATGTCTCCTGTCTCATGTCTCATGTCTCATGTCTCATGTCTCATGTCTCATGTCTCATGTCTCATGTCTCATGTCTCCTGTCTCCTATGTCCAATGTCTCCTATGTTCTCTTTTCTTGTATGTCGTATTGCATAACATATTTATATTGGATAAATGCCGGTATTTATCCGGTACGTGGCAGCCTTCAACAAACATTTTTTGGAAGACAATTTTTTTTTTCTCGCACAGTCAACAGCGCTGAACAAAGAAGAAAGTAAAAAAGAAGCAAAAGTTGACCAAGTTTAATTTAAATAAAGTGAACGGCTAACCCGAAGCACCAAATGTCTGATATTCATATGCAGGTTGAGCTTATGAGCTTGCAATGACCCTGAAATGAACTTGTTTGCGTTTTATCATTAATTATATTATTGACATACGCTGGGTAATATTTTCCCCTTTGCCTGACACAAACCAACTGTTGCTCACTTCCTTGGAACTTTCCAGACGCGACTTAAGTGCATTAGATTGCGACAGCATCTATTCCGAGAAATCACCTGAAATCCAGAGAAATGCCTGTATCGTCGCTTCTTCGTCGTGGCTTGATGCAAACAACGATTAATAAATCGTTTTCTCATGAGCTGTAAATCAATGGTAGTTCAAACTTATGAATGGATTGCATATTCGCTCGGCTATGACTTCAGTGCATTGCTCTATTTGGGCATGATAAGCTTTCTCCATAGGATAATTTTCCTGTGCGGCGTTTAACTACGGGTCAACAAAAAACACGTTTTCTCGTTAGACGATAACGATCCTTAAAGGGAAATAATGACCTTTTTATTTTGTTAGCAACAATTTGTTAGGCTACCGTTATGGTTTTAAAATTATTGTATTTAATTTAAGAATTAAATACAATTATTCCCAAATTCAAAGTTGTAAGTTTGGAAAAAAATACAAAACAAGTACCTTGTGTACTTCATGAAGGTCATTGACAAATTCGTCCTTCCCTACCATTGTTTACATCGAGTGCGGCATTTTTGGAGGCTCTGTGACGTTTCCGATCAAACTGATCCGTGAAGCAATCCGTGAAGCATCCGTGACACATGACTGACTATCAGTATAAGTCATGAATAACAACAACATGTAAACAACATGTTAGCTTCGGCGTTAACCGGCCTCAAAAATCTAGGCAACACCTGCTACTTGAACGCCGTGGTGCAGTGCATCAACAACACGCCGGACCTCAACAACTTCTTCGCCAACGAGTTTCACCAGGACGCATCAATCACGATGGTAAGCTGTCACGCGGCGAGGTGGCCCAGAAGCTGGCAGCTGCTATCAAGGTCCTCTGGAGTGGCCACTACAGATCAGTGGCGCTGCACGACCTGAAAGATGTGATAGGCCGACACCACGCGCGCTTCCGCGGCTCGGCGCAGCAGGACGCGCACGAGTTCCTCCTGCACCTGCTAGATGTTCTGCATGATGACTTGAGCGAGGTGCACCGCAAACAACCGCTCAAGGAGCAGAAGAACGATGGTGTGCCGGACGCGCACGCTGCTAAGCTTGCGTGGGACGATTTCAAGGGCAGCAACCGTTCGTTCATCCTGAAGCTTTTCTGGGGCCAGCACAAGTCGACGTTGCGGTGCTCGTGCTGTGGCCACCAATCGACCAAGTTCGAGGAGACGTTTTCACACCTCTCCGTACCTATGCCTGCCAAACCGAGCTGCAGTTCGCTGTACGAGTGCATCAAGCTTTACATGGCTGGGGACACCATCAGCGGCTGGACGTGTCCAAAATGCAAGAGCAGCACTGAGGCCACCAAGCAGCTTGACATCTGGCGCCTGCCGCCCGTGCTCATCATTCATATACAGAGGTTTTGCAACGATGGCCTCTGGCTGAAAAACCAGTCAAACTTGCAATTCCCGCTGGAAAACCTGGACATGTCGCCTCACGTCCTCAACCAGGAGGCGCCATACCGTCACCACAAGTACCACCTCTACGGCGTAGTGAACCACTCCGGATCGATGGAGAGTGGACACTACACGGCCTTCTGTAGATGCGTCAACTCGGGCCGCTGGCACAAGTTCGACGACCAAGAGGTGCACCAGCTGAACAGCAGTGCCGCGCAGAGCCCGGCCGGCTACATCCTCTTTTACTCGGCCATCGACGGCCGAGTTTAGGCTTTAGCGAGCGGCGTGTCCGCCTCTGATACATGTGTTCAGGGACCCATCATGGTTTATCGTGTGTGTGTATGTCATATGTGTATGTGCATGTGTATGTGCTTTCTATTCTACCACATGTAAACTATACCAACTCGAATGAAATAAGGGCGGAATGGTTTGAACCCCAGGCAAGCAAGTATTCGCAAAGCACTCGGCACTGCGCCACAATAGCAAAAGGCGAGGGAAATGCATAATGCATATTGGATACAATATTATTACGTCATAAGTTTCTGAAGTGTCAACTACTATGAAATACAGTGATAAAATACCTTTGATAATGATTAACAAGAAAATTCAAACTTTAAAACAAATTGAATAAGTCTTTAATTAGCTTTCAACTCAAAATCAGATATATTTTGCAATGCTACACAAGAATGGCACCAGTGACGTCATTAACGAAGCTTGCTATACTTGGGTATACTAATCAGGAACAACTCGCCACAAATGGTTAAGTGCGCCGAGAAGCATGACAATGACTTTGTAAACAAATCGCCGACGCTAAATAGGTCGCCGTCGATGTGCATCGATGAGCTTCCGATTTAATTGCCAGTTTTGTGTTATTGTTTTTTTTGGGGGGGGAAATTATTATTTTTCATGATAATATAAAGCATAGTGTTGTACACAGCCACAGACAAATTATACAAAACTCCTAATGTTGAAAACAAATAAATCGATTTTCAAAAATTGATGGTTGCAACCACTAACTATGCCGCCGTTGATGTGCATCGATGAGCTTCCGATTTTATTGCCACTTTTTCCAATCGCTATTAGTTTTAGAAGATCGCCGGGCATATAAAAAAAACGAGGCTCGATCCGAGTGTGTGCGTGACCCTACACCGGAGAACCGTGAGGTCTACATATACCGTCGGAATGCCGTGAAGAGGGACCAAAACCGCGCCCGATCGACATTCTTCGCCGAGTCGTTCCGCAACTCGCGACGCACCACTTGGAAGGACATCCGGCGTTTCCTGGTATCATCGCGAAGGAGTGACGCACCAGAAGTCGCAGGTCGAGAGTGGGCGAACCGGCTGAACAATCACTTTGCCAGCTGTGGGTCGCGGGTCGCTGCTGAGGTGGGATCCCAGGCTGACGCGGCTGATCCGTTGGGCCCCCGTCCGCGGCGTGTAGTGAGCGGTGCTTTCCGAGTGTATGCGGCAACGCTGCCTGAGCTCTCTGAGGCAGTAAGACAGATGTCCGCCTCGAAAGCATGTGGCGATGATGGCATCACGATCGCTATGATCCGTACGACATTCCCTGTCATTGCCCCTCACTTACTACACATTGTAAATTTCTCGATCGCGTCAGGCACTCTGCCGGGTGCATGGAAAGTGGCCAAGGTCCTGCCACTCCACAAAGCAGGCTCTGTCGTTGATCCCAACAATTATAGGCCGATATCGATTCTCCCCACCGTAGCTAAGTTGACTGAGCGAGTGATTTGTGATCAGCTGATGTCCTACCTGCAAAGTCACTGTATTCTTGGCGAGGAGCAGCATGGTTTCCGGCCCGGGCACTCCACGGAGTCGGCGATGCTGGACGCTGTTGGCCGCGTTGTTGGGCGCATAGATCAGGGAAATATCGCTTGTCTAACAACAGCAGACACCTCTAAAGCCTTTGACAGCGTCCCGCATTGCCGGCTCCTGGAGAAGCTCGGGTGGTATGGTATTGACGCGCACTGGTTTCGTGACTGGTTGTGTGACCGTTCACAGCGTGTGATGGACAGTGAGAGCGCCCCAGTGTCGCACGGTGTGGTACAGGGGTCCCTTCTCGGGCCAATACTCTACCTGTTGTACACAAACGACTTTCCAAGTTACTTCACTGACACACAAATTGTAATGTATGCCGACGACATTCAGTTCATCCACTCATGCCTTCCCTGTAACATTCCAGCTCTAAAGCAGAACGTGGAGGACACTCTGAAAGCGGCATATGTGTGGTTTGTAGCCAATAGTTTAAAACTAAATCCAAACAAGACAGAGATTTTGCTTGTCAAAACACGTCAGCGCCAGATACCGAACAATTTTTCAGTTACATTCAACGGCGCCACTCTGGTCCCCTCATCCAAAGCCAAAATATTAGGAATCATAGTCGATGCCCATCTCACATGGGAATCACATGTATCACTCGTGGTGCGCCGTTGCTACGCTACGTTGCGCGGTCTTTCAAAACTGTCGCATAGTCTTTCATATGATGTTAAGAAATTTTTGATAGAATCGCTAGTCATCCCTCATATCATGTATTGTATCACTGTGTGGGGCGGGTGTGGTGTGACGCAGAAAAAACGCGTGCAGAAGGTGCTGAATCACTGCGCTCGCGTCGTGTTCTCCGCTCGTAGATCAGAGCATGTCACTCCACTTCTTGAGGAGCTGCAGTGGGCATCGATTGACATGCGCGTGTGCGAGCGAGATATCGCAATGCTCCATCGGCTGTTTAGTCACCAGTATGCACCTCAGTGTCTACGAAACTCGATAAGTTACCGCAGTGACGTGTCTGTCAGGGACACTCGGGCCGCAGTCGCTGGACAGCTCCAGCTTCCGCGCGTGCGCACCGAAATGGCCAGACGGTATTTTGGATACAGGGCGCTCTCACTGTGGAACATGGCTCCTACGGATGTAAAGGAAGCCAAAAGCTCAGCTGGAAGTAGAAGGAAGGCGGAGGCATGGCTGAGGGCGCGAGACCATGCCAGGTGACTAGAATGATTGTGTCATATGTTCGCGACTTGTTTCTGAACGGATTGTCTATGTATTTTATCCAGTGTTCCATTTTACCCTGTGTTTTACTATATATCTTGTATTGACTCTTGGTCATAAGAGCCATCACATGGAGACCATTCGAAATAAATGATGATGATGATGATAATCATAACAAGCAGAACGCACAATATATTTTCCACTCCATTGCGTACAAAAGCAATACGGAAAAAGCCCGCAGTTTGATGAGGACCAAAAGTACTTGCAAGTACCGATCGTTAAAAGTGTGGAACGCTTATCAACTATAACTTGAAATATCTTTCGGTAGGAAGTTTTCATGCAAAATGTGATGAATTTACAATATATTTTGGTCTCGTCTGGCGATTTCAAGTGTTAACTCCATTTTTGTGGGAAAAGGTCCTTATTTCCCTTTAATAGTCAAAATAGTAATAAAATTAGCAGAGGGCTTGAACTGTCTGCTGTGAAAATTTGATTGGTATCAAGCGGTGCGTTTTAAATGTAACATGAGTTTCGACTTGCCGTTCAAAGACGATACGTGTTTTATTCACGCACCATGATTATCATGACCAGGGTAATAGATCAACGGGTAGAACAGTAAGGAATTTAACGCCCAAATGAATTATACAAAATATAATTTGTCTCGTAATTGTTTTGTCTATTATAAATTAAAGGTATTGTTTGCTAACAATAAATTATATTTCCATAGATTATATCTTTATTTATTGAATTAAACGCCAGCAAATATACGAAGTAGTATTCAAAGTAGTGTATTTGTAGTACATGTAGTAGCATTTGGAAGCGATCATATTCAATTCTACTACGAAGTAGTAGTCGCAGTAGTGTATACTTCAGTACTGTAGTAGCACTTGGAAGCGATAAGCGGTCGTTCCCGACATTTTTTAACCCCCAAGCCCATTTAACACCTTTACGACCGGAATATAGAAAAAGGATGAATTAAAACTTTGTAGCTAAGACTTGTAGCTATCTGTTTCAGAAGTCGGATTTAAAATATGTACCATAGGTTACGAGCCAGTCTCGTCTGAAAATCATCGATTTAACGTGGGAACCCTATGGTGTAATACATTTTTAACGCCCAAACGCTCGAGTGCTGCCAACTGTTACTGGTGGGGGCTGATCATGACAACTGACTCTCCATTGACTGAATCGTTACGTCGTAATACGTAATGAAAGTAAGGCAATACATCTAGGTATCAATATGTTGTTCCTGAGAGCATGAATACAAAATGACAATGATGAGCTTCGATTTTTCCCACAATATACCTACTTATTTGGATAAGCTCTTTTAATTCCATCGTAGTAACTTTTCGTGCCTGATTCGTATCGCATTTTCCATATTCTCCCTTCATTTAACTCGCTCCTTTTCTCCACTTGGGTGTTTTGTTGTTTGTATGTTTACAATCATCGTCAGAAGTCCGACTGTACAGTCGGTCTACTAATGATCTTCACTTGCCACTACGTGGCGCTACGGTCGCGATAGGCACAAAAAGGTGGTTTCCCCACCGTAGTAGGTTGGTACCCATTGTGTCTGTCTGGCAGGTGCGTGACCTGGGGAGGGGGAGGGAGGGATGGAGTGCGGGGCGTTGTCGGAATGGAATGCGCCGCGACCCGGGTGGTGGTCAGGGCCGTCTGTCTCGAGGGTCAAGAGGTCACCTGTCCTGAGCTGGCAGAGATCCAATATTGGAGACTGAATAACAGTGTTCACCACATCAGCCCAAATAGCTCGGTCGATATAGCTGCATACTCCTAGCGTATTAGTAGATTCGTTTTGGGTTTGAACCGCGCTGGCACCAGGCGCTTTTACGTGTATTTCTTTCTTAATCATGCCACGTGTCATGTGCAATGCAGAACCCCGAAATTGCGAATGCAAACGTCCACCTGATGATTCTACACGAAAAAGCAGACAAATGCAGTGGGCCTCGCACTGATATGTTCGAATAACGCCGCTCCGTCCTTCACGCTCCACAAACACAGCCAGGTGGGTTTATATCCATTATGTTAGCGACGGTATCTGCGACGACAGTATGTAAAACCTTAGGTCTATGAAGCATCGCCAGGTGTGTAGCTGATAGCGCATCTGACTGGCTACGTGTTTAAATTTGAGATTTCCGAGACATCTGTGACGACAGTATCGGTCATCTTGAGATACAAATATTCGTCTTAAAGTATATAGCCCGTGCAGTGTTCTATCAATTGGACACTTAGCGATGATTCACAGACCTATGGTTTTCTTAAAACTGGTCATCACAGACATTGTCGCTAACTTGACATTCTAGGTCTGCGTATATTTCCAACCACGGTCCGCCACACAGCCTCGCCACACATGCGCATTGTTATTCCCCAATCCGCCTGTGTGGGTCAGACCAGGACGGAGCGGTGCAGATTCCGCCAAGTATCGGCCGGCACCGGGCGAGCTGTCAAACCGGTCCGGTCCCGCCTCGGTGCGGGATTCAGCCAGCTATCGTTTTGCCTACCGTGGGAGACCCAGAGCTAGGGAAGATCATTATGTGACCGACTGTACATACCTATACCTAATGTAATTTCAACGTGTTAGCAAACACTAGCGTCAGTATAATCTACGGCAGTGCGGTATGCCAGCGCATAATGCGGAAAATACCACACTCCACGCGCTAATGCTTTTTACATTGCTCGGCATATGGTAAGCGCGATACTTTTAAGACAGACTGTACGCTAATATTGCTGACTCAGCTAGGTGAACAATCTGTTTGGTGCAGCGAGCAACCAATCGCGGCGTAAGCT
>JAXIVJ010001945.1:0-105000 GCA_036785665.1 Chirona hameri | reverse complement strand
TATATGTTGGTTTGTTATGTGTTAAATGTTAGTTTTTAAATGTTAGTTTTTCATATATCCTCGGGTAGTAAATCACGATGACTAAAAATGCTATAAATTCAATTCAGCGTTACGAGGAACCGAATACGATGACGATGGCTTCGTAATGCTGATGGCTACCGATATGACGCCGCGAAGCGGCGTGAAAATTGTAATTTTAGGTCGTTGAACACGATTTTTGTTTATATTGGAATCATACCGTGAGTGGAGCCAAGCCTCAGGTAACCCCTTTTCCTGGTTACACATCTCAGAATGATGAAAAATATTGAAATGAAGGTAGTTTTTTTCATATACATTAGCCTCGGATAGTAAATCACGATGACCGGTAGCAGTCAGCGCTCAATAGTACATATATGATAATCAATCAATCAATCAGTGTATTAAAAACCATCCACGAGGTGGCTATTCTGGTTTCATGTCAGTGTTACAAATAATATACAAAATACGATAAAAACGAGTACACTTCACTACACTACATCGGTAAAATCACACTTCGCATAGCGGTCTTAAAACCATCCAATGAATGGGCGGCACAAGCTTGTGGTGGCAGGCGGTTCCAGACAACTGCAGCCCGATACGAAAAAGCCTTCTGAGAGGCGGTCAATCTGCACTTGTGCAGGTGGAGGCTACCTCGATCAGAGGCGCGCGTCTCGCGTGTGGAAACAGCGGCACGTGGGGTGAACATAGCGCGTATCTCGGGTGGCGCTCCCTCCTCTCTGAGCGCCTTAAACACCTTTACGGCGTCGCGGCGCGCCACCAGGGTCTCGATCTTCGGCCATCCTAAAGAATTTAGAGCCTGGGTTATATGATCATGCTTTTTGAGTCCTGTGACGATACGAGCGGCAAAGTTTATCAGTTTTTGGATTTTGACCAGTTGACCCTTGGTCGCCCCTCCCCACACGCACAGGCAGTACGTGATATGTGGGAACACGTACGCCTGAATTATAATGTTAAGGGCTTCTGAGGTGCAGTAATGCCGATAATAACTGTATACATATGTACTGAACTGTAACAAACAACTGGTAACAGTGCAAATGGTTTGAAAGCAGTAAGCATGTATACCTTGACCTTTCAAAATGTTATATCATTATATTTTGAAGAAACATGAGGATATTGTATTCACACTCCATTTGCACTATTTATAAACAAAAAATACTCTGGCAATAAGAATGCTCAATGTACCATACATTCATAACATTTCCAGATTTGTGAACACAAAATATGCAAACCTTTCCCAAATGGAAACTTCAACCTTAGACAGAGCTCTGGACAGCCTGGAGTCGAAAATCTGCAAGTTTTACATAATAGTAGAGCCTCACCAGTCCAGGGGGGATGCCACACCAACGTTTTTTTTAGGGAATAACTCGCGTAGTGATGAACTGATTGCGATGAAACTTTCAGCACCCTACTGTTGAACAATTGAACACATACTCTAATAATTTTAAACTTCTATCTTCCATGACCCGTGATCTATGACCTGTTTCTCAAGGTCATATCAGGCGCAACTGGCGTACCGTAGTATCTTGTGCAGTTTCCGAGTGTTTGTTGTTCAGGAGCATATACAAAGGTGGTACCAGGTGACATTTATGGTTTACACTGAAATCTTGGTCTCGGTTGACCGAGGTCAACCGAGGTCACTGAGCTCCGATGACCGGATATGACTTTTTTATCTCTGGCAGTTTCAAGGACATTTTGTGACGCCAATTTTACATTTGGCATCTATTTTACATAATTATATGTTCCACTGGGGTCATGCTCTTTCACAGGTCAACCGAGGTCACTGACCTCCAAAGACCTGAGATGACCTTTTTTATGCTGGTAGTTTGTAGGACATTTAGGACATTTCAAATTTGGCACCCATTTTGCATAACTATATGTTCATTCAAGATTTTAGCTAGATTTTAATTAGATTTCTACACATGCACGATTTGGATGACATCCGGGTCATTGACATGACCTCAGAGGTCACCTAATGACCCAGGACCTTATAATCGGGTATCAACGGCTTCAAATATATATATATAATATATATATATATATATATTTATATATATATATATATATATATATATATATATATATATATATATATATATATATATATATATATATATATATATATATATATATATATATATATATATATATATATATATATATATATATATATATATATATATATATATATATATATATATATGTATATATATATATATATATATATATATATATATATATATATATATATATATATATATATATATATATATATATATATATATATATATATATATATATATATATATATATATATATATATATATATATATATATATATATATATATATATATATATATATATATATATATATATATATATATATATATATATATATATATATATATATATATATATATATATATATATATATATATATATATATATATATATATATATATATATATATTCGTTTGCCTTACCGAGCAGAGTTGACAACACATAACAACGCGAACTTCTGCCAACTTGATGGTATATAACCTAACACAACATTGTGCTACAACACTTCAAATGCCGAGCTGCATTTGACCCGCGCTGTCCTGATCTGACATGACCTGGCCTGAAGTGAGGTAGGTGAATTGACCTGAACTGATCTACTGTAGTTTGACCTCACTTGCACCGAATTGCCCTGACTCGACCTGAAAGCCTGACTCCTCTGCTCCTGAAGTTCACTTGCTAACCTGATCTCATTTTAACTGATATCTCTGTGCCTGCAGTTCAACTGCTGTATGGGCGGATGGAAGCAACTGCGAGGCCTGTCTCTGTGCGATCCGCCCTGCTGTTTTGGATACATGGAGCGTCTGGTGTACCCACCGCTGCTGAAGGCAGCCTCCTACTGTCAACGGGTGCTGATAGAGCCAGAGCCGCAGCAGAGCAAGGTAAGACGGGCCAGAATCGCAGCAGAGCAAGGTAAGGCGGGCCAGAGTCGCATCAGGCAAGGTAAGACGGGCCAGAGTCGCAGCAGAGCAAGGTAAGACGGGCCAGAGTCGCATCAGGCAAGGTAAGACGGGCCAGAGTCGCAGCAGAGCAAGGTAAGGCAGGCCAGAGTCGCAGCAGAGCAAGGTAAGGCGGGCCAGAGTCGCAGCAGAGCAAGGTAAGGCGGGCCAGAGTCGCATTAGGCAAGGTAAGGCGGGCCAGAGCCGCAGAAGGGCAAAGTAAGACGGGTCAGAGGCGCAGCTGGGCAAGGTAAGGCGGGCCAGAGTCGCAGCAGAGCAAGGTAAGGCGGGCCCGAGTCGCAGCAGAGCAAGGCAAGATGCGACAGAGTCGTAGCAGAGCAAGGTAAGATGGGCCAGAGTCGCAGCAGAGCAAGGTAAGGCGGGCCAGAGTCGCATTAGGCAAGGTAAGATGGGCCAGAGCCGCAGCAGGGCAAGGTAAGGCGCCAAGCGGGCCAGAGCCGCAGCAGAGCAAGGTAAGGCGGGCCAGAGTCGCAGCAAGGCAAGGTAAGGCGGGCCAGATTCGCATTAGGCAAGGTAAGATGGGCCAGAGCCGCATCAGAGCAAGGTAAGGCGGGCCAGAGCCGCATCAGAGCAAGGTAAGGCGGGCCAGAGCCGCAGAGGGCAAAGTAAGACGGGCCAAAGGCGCAGCAGGGCAAGGTAAGGCGGGCCAGGGCCGCAGCAGGGCAAGGTAAGGCGGGCCAGAGTCGCAGCAAGGCAAGGTAAGGCGGGCCAGAGTCGCATTAGGCAAGGTAAGATGGGCCAGAGCCGCATCAGAGCAAGTTAAGGCGGGCCAGAGCCGCAGAGGGCAAAGTAAGACGGGCCAAAGGCGCAGCAGGGCAAGGTAAGGCGGGCCAGAGTCGCAGCAGGGCAAGGTAAGACGGACCAGAGTCGCAGCAGGGCAAGGTAAGGCGGGCCAGAGTCGCAGCAGGGCAAGGTAAGACGGGTCAGAGTCGCAGCAGAGCAAGGTAAGATGGGTCAGAGCCGCATCAGAGCAAGGTAAGGCGGGCCAGAGCCGCAGAGGGCAAAGTAAGACGGGCCAAAGGTGCAGCAGGGCAAGGTAAGGCGGGCCAGAGTCGCAGCAGGGCAAGGTAAGACGGGCCAGAGTCGCAGCAGAGCAAGGTAAGATGGGCCAGAGTCGCAGCAGAGCAAGGTAAGATGGGCCAGAGTCGCAGCAGAGCAAGGTAAGATGGGCCAGAGGCGCAGCAGAGCAAGGTAAGGCGGACCAGAGTCGCAGCAGAGCAAGGTAAGACGGGCCAGAGTCGCAGCAGGGCAAGGTAAGATGGGCCAGAGTCGCAGCAGAGCAAGGTAAGATGGGCCAGAGTCGCAGCTGGGCAAGGTAAGGCGGGCCAGGGCCGCAGAAGGGCAAGGTAAGGCGGGCCAGAGTCGCAGCAGGGCAAGGTAAGGCGGGTCAGAGTCGCAGCAGAGCAAGGTAAGGCGGGCCAGAGTCGCATTAGGCAAGGTAAGGCGGGCCAGAGCCGCAGAAGGGCAAAGTAAGACGGGTCAGAGGCGCAGCAGGGCAAGGTAAGGCGGGCCAGGGCCGCAGCAGGGCAAGGTAAGGCGGGCCAGGGCCGCAGCAGGGCAAGGTAAGGCGGGCCAGAGTCGCAGCAAGGCAAGGTAAGGCGGGCCAGGGCCGTAGCAGGGGAAGGTAAGGCGGGCCAGAGCCGCATCAGAGCAAAGTAAGTCGGGCCAGGGCCGCAGAAGGGCAAGGCAACCAGAGCCTGGCGAGCCAGAGCCGCAACGGAGCGAGATAAGGCCTAATTCGATGAGGATTTCGGTATTAGGTTAGGATACATGATTCCGTCAACTACTGTGAACGGCAGACCGCCTGGAACCCAAATTTCGGGGATATATGTTTGCGGGGATATATTGCGGGGATATATGAGGGGATATATGTTTGCGGGGATATATGCGGGGATATATTTCGGGGATATATGTTTGCGGGGATATATGCGGGGATATATGTTTGCGGGGATATATGCGGGGATATATGTTTGCGGGGATATATGCGGGGATATATGTTTGCGGGGATATATGTTTGCGGGGATATATGCGGGGATATATGCGGGGATATATGTTTGCGGGGATATATGCGGGGATATATGTTTGCGGGGATATATGCGGGGATATATGCGGGGATATATGCGGGGATATATGCGGGGATATATGTTTGCGGGGATATATGCGGAGATATATGTTTGCGGGGATATATGCGGGGATATATGTTTGCGGGGATATATGCGGGGATATATGTTTGCGGGGATATATGCGGGGATATATGCGGGGATATATGTTTGCGGGGATATATGCGGGGATATATGCGGGGATATATGTTTGCGGGGATATATGCGGGGATATATGCGGGGATATATGTTTGCGGGGATATATGCGGGGATATATGTTTGCGGGGATATATGCGGGGATATATGCGGGGATATATGCGGGGATATATGCGGGGATATATGTTTGCGGGGATATATGCGGAGATATATGTTTGCGGGGATATATGCGGGGATATATGTTTGCGGGGATATATGCGGGGATATATGTTTGCGGGGATATATGCGGGGATATATGCGGGGATATATGTTTGCGGGGATATATGCGGGGATATATGCGGGGATATATGTTTGCGGGGATATATGCGGGGATATATGCGGGGATATATGTTTGCGGGGATATATGCGGGGATATATGTTTGCGGGGATATATGCGGGGATATATGCGGGGATATATGTTTGCGGGGATATATGCGGGGATATATGTTTGCGGGGATATATGCGGGGATATATGCGGGGATATATGCGGGGATATATGCGGGGATATATGCGGGGATATATGCGGGGATATATTGCGGGGATATATGTTTGCGGGGATATATGCGGGGATATATGCGGGGATATATGCGGGGATATATGCGGGGATATATTGCGGGGATATATGTTTGCGGGGATATATGCGGGGATATATGCGGGGATATATGCGGGGATATATGCGGGGATATATGCGGGGATATATGCGGGGATATATGCGGGGATATATGCGGGGATATATGCGGGGATATATTGCGGGGATATATGTTTGCGGGGATATATGCGGGGATATATGCGGGGATATATGCGGGGATATATGCGGGGATATATGCGGGGATATATGCGGGGATATATGCGGGGATATATGCGGGGATATATGCGGGGATATATTGCGGGAATATATGTTTGCGGGGATATATGCGGGGATATATGCGGGGATATATGCGGGGATATATGCGGGGATATATGTTTGCGGGGATATATGCGGGGATATATTTCGGGGATATATGTTTGCGGGGATATATGCGGGGATATATGTTTGCGGGGATATATGCGGGGATATATGTTTGCGGGGATATATGCGGGGATATATGTTTGCGGGGATATATGCGGGGATATATGCGGGGATATATGTTTGCGGGGATATATGCGGGGATATATGTTTGCGGGGATATATGCGGGGATATATGCGGGGATATATGCGGGGATATATGCGGGGATATATGTTTGCGGGGATATATGCGGGGATATATGTTTGCGGGGATATATGCGGGGATATATGTTTGCGGGGATATATGCGGGGATATATGTTTGCGGGGATATATGCGGGGATATATGTTTGCGGGGATATATGCGGGGATATATGTTTGCGGGGATATATGCGGGGATATATGTTTGCGGGGATATATGCGGGGATATATGTTTGCGGGGATATATGCGGGGATATATGTTTGCGGGGATATATGCGGGGATATATGCGGGGATATATGCGGGGATATATGCGGGGATATATGCGAGGACATATTGCGGGGATATATGTTTGCGGGGATATATGCGGGGATATATGCGGGGATATATGCGGGGATATATGCGGGGATATATTGCGGGGATATATGTTTGCGGGGATATATGCGGGGATATATGCGGGATATATGCGGGGATATATGCGGGGATATATGCGGGGATATATTACGGGGATATATGTTTGCGGGGATATATGCGGGGATATATGCGGGGATATATGCGGGGATATATGCGGGGATATATGCGGGGATATATGCGGGGATATATTGCGGGGATATATGTTTGCGGGGATATATGCGGGGATATATGCGGGGATATATGCGGGGATATATGCGGGGATATATGCGGGGATATATGTTTGCGGGGATATATGCGGGGATGTATGTTTGCGGGGATATATGCGGGGATATATGTTTGCGGGGATATATGCGGGGATATATTTTTGCGGGGATATATGCGGGGATATATGCGGGGATATATGCGGGGATGTATGCGGGGATATATGCGAGGATATATTGCGGGGATTTATGTTTGCGGGGATATATGCGGGGATATATGCGGGGATATATGCGGGGATATATGCGGGGATATATGCGGGGATATATGCGGGGATATACTGCGGGGATATATGTTTGCGGGGATATATGCGGGGATATATGCGGGGATATATGTGGGGATATATGCGGGGATATATACGGGGATATATGCGGGGATATATTGCGGGGATATATGTTTGCGGGGATATATGCGGGGATATATGCGGTGATATATGCGGGGATATATGCGGGGATATATGCGGGGATATATGCGGGGATATATGCGGGGATATATTGCGGGGATATGTTTGCGGGGATATATGCGGGGATATATGCGGGGATATATGCGGGGATATATGTTTGCGGGGATATATGCGGGGATATATGTTTGCGGGGATATATGCGGGGATATATGTTTGCGGGGATATATGTTTGCGGGGATATATGCGGGGATATATGTTTGCGGGGATATATGCGGGGATATATGTTTGCGGGGATATATGCGGGGATATATGCGGGGACATATGCGGGGATATATGTGGGGATATATGTTTGCGGGGATATATGCGGGGATATATGTTTGCGGGGATATATGCGGGGATATATGCGGGGATATATGCGGGGATATAGGCGGGGATATATGCGGGGATATATTGCGGGGATATATGTTTGCGGGGATATATGCGGGGATATATGCGGGGATATATGCGGAGATATATGCGGGGATATATTGCGGGGATATATGTTTGCGGGGATATATGCGGGGATATATGCGGGGATATATGCGGGGATATATAGCGTGTACCTTTATTAAATGCCATTGTCCTTTAACGCTTTTGCCGTATATATTTTTACTTCTTGTTTAAAGTTCTTATGAATTATTTATTGTGTATTTTACTGATGTTTGGAATGTTTGTTTGTCATATTTTATATTGTGTGTGTGCTGCCTGATGTCCCGTGACTTCACCTGTTAGTGGGGGCAACCCTGTTGGTGATTACTTGAATAAATAAATAAATAAATAAATATGCGGGGATATATGCGGGGATATATGCGGGGATATATGCGGGGATATATTGCGGGGATATATGTTTGCGGGGATATATGCGGGGATATATGCGGGGATATATGCGGGGATATATGCGGGGATATATGCGGGGATATATGCGGGGATATATTGCGGGGATATATGTTTGCGGGGATATATGCGGGGATATATGCGGGGATATATGCGGGGATATATGCGGGGATATATGTTTGCGGGGATATATGCGGGGATATATGTTTGCGGGGATATATGCGGGGATATATGTTTGCGGGGATATATGCGGGATAAATGTTTGCGGGGATATATGCGGGGATATATGTTTGCGGGGATATATGCGGGGATATATGCGGGGATATATGCGGGGATATATGTTTGCGGGGATATATGCGGGGATATATGTTTGCGGGGATATATGCGGGGATATATGTTTGCGGGGATATATGTTTGCGGCGATATATGCGGGGATATATGTTTGCGGGGATATATGCGGGGATATATGTTTGTGGGGATATATGCGGGGATATATGCGGGGATATATGCGGGGATATATGTTTGCGGGGATATATGCGGGGATATATGTTTGCGGGGATATATGCGGGGATATATGTTTGCGGGGATATATGTTTGCGGGGATATATGCGGGGATATATGTTTGCGGGGATATATGCGGGGATATATGTTTGCGGGGATATATGCGGGGATATATGCGGGGATATATGCGGGGATATATGCGGGGATATATGCGGGGATATATTGCGGGGATATATGTTTGCGGGGATATATGCGGGGATATATGCGGGGATATATGCGGGGATATATGCGGGGATATATTACGGGGATATATGTTTGCGGGGATATATGCGGGGATATATGCGGGGATATATGCGGGGATATATGCGGGGATATATGCAGGGATATATGCGGGGATATATGCGGGGATATATTGCGGGATATATGTTTGCGGGGATATATGCGGGGATATATGCGGGGATATATGCGGGGATATATGCGGGGATATATGCGGGGATATATGCGGGGATATATGCGGGGATATATGCGGGGATATATGCGGGGATATATGCGGGGATATATGCGGGGATATATGCGGGGATATATGCGGGGATATATGCGGGGATATGTGTTTGCGGGGATATATGCGGGGATATATGCGGGGATATATGCGGGGATATATACGGGGATATATGCGGGGATATATGCGGGGATATATGCGGGGATATATGGGGGGATATATGCGGAGGATATATGCGGGGATATATGCGGGGATATATGCGGGGATATATGCGGGGATATATGCGGGGATATATGCGGGGATATATGCGGGGATATATGCGGGGATATATGCGGGGATATATGCGGGGATATATGCGGGGATATATGTTTGCGGGGATATATGCGGGGATATATGCGGGATATATGCGGGGATATATGCGGGGATATATGCGGGGATATATGTTTGCGGGGATATATGCGGGGATATATGTTTGCGGGGATATATGTTTGCGGGGATATATGCGGGGATATATGCGGGGATATATGCGGGGATATATGCGGGGATATATGCGGGGATATATGCGGGGATATATGCGGGGATGTATGCGGGGATATATGCGGGGATATATGCGGGGATATATGCGGGGATATATGCGGGGATATATGCGGGGATATATGCGGGGATATATGCGGGGATATATGCGGGGATATATGCGGGGATATATGCGGGGATATATGTTTGCGGGGATATATGCGGGGATATATGCGGGGATATATGCGGGGATATATGCGGGGATATATGCGGGGATATATGCGGGGATATATGCGGGGATATATGCGGGGATATATGCGGGGATATATGCGGGGATATATGCGGGGATATATGCGGGGATATATGCGGGGATATATGCGGGGATATATGCGGGGATATATGCGGGGATATATGCGGGGATATATGCGGGAATATATGCGGGGATATATGCGGGGACATATGCGGGGATATATGCGGGGATATATGCGGGGATATATGCGGGGATATATGCGGGGATATATGCGGGGATATATGCGGGGATATATGCGGGGATATATGCGGGGATATATGCGGAGATATATGCGGGGATATATGCGGGGATATATGCGGGGATATATGCGGGGATATATGCGGGGATATATGCGGGGATATATTGCGGGGATATATGTTTGCGGGGATATATGCGGGGATATATTGCGGGGATATATGTTTGCGGGGATATATGCGGGGATATATGCGGGGATATATGCGGGGATATATGCGGGGATATATGCGGGGATATATGCGGGGATATATGCGGGGATATATGCGGGGATATATGCGGGGATATATCCCCGGGGATATATGTTTGGAATGCATGAACTGGTGTGAGCGAATTTTTCACAATTGACAACGGCAACGGCCCGCGCTAATTTGTATTCCAAAGGTTGGTTAATGTCAAACCAAAATGTATGGCACTTTCCATTCACTCGTAATGTTAAAGATAATGCGAGCTCGGATAGAGGCCTGGTCGCTCTGTAGTCCCGTCCTTGGCTCCGTCCACCACTCGCAACCGACCGGTCACGGGTCGGACAGCACCGGTTCAAGGTCAGCCAGGGCGGAGCCAAACTCTGACGCCAGAACATCCTTTCACGATAGCCTCTACCCACCAATTGAATTCCCTGCGCGAGTTTGAACATTACGAGTGATTGGTAAGTGGCCTACATTTTCGCTTTGCTTTAACCGACTCTAATAACGGGTGTCCACTATGGAGTATGGATCCGGACGTGACTAAATTGCATGTATGTCGAGTATGAGTTGGATGATAAAAGCAAGTAAGACACCATTGGGAAGCTCACACTTTGTATCTGCATGACACATCAGTGGAATGCAGCCGAAGCTCCATACGCGGCCTCGCGCACCGTTGCTGCGCGACGACGCTTGAGCGGCGGGGACACGCTGCAGTAGAAGTTGACGGACCCGGCGTCGATGGACCGGGCGAGTCGTCGCCGTCGCGGTCTTGGCGGACGGAGCGAGTGGGGCTGATGACGGCACAAGAAGAGCTGGAATAGGCCAACTGCGCAGTCTCGTCGAGAGTCTGCTGCTCGATCGCAGCCTTCTCTCGACATCGCTGTGTCGCCTTCTCTTTCTTCCGCTTCCGGCTCTGAAGGGCGGTCAGGGACATGTCCTTCGCCACCATACACCCGCGCCGCCCCTTCTTGCGCTGGGCCCTGATGAACTCCTTGTCCTCGTTGATCGTCATCTTCACCAGGGCGTCCTGATGGGCGATGTCGAAGAGACCAGTCATCTCGAGTTTCTCCTCCTTCTCCCCTTGTGTCTTGGTCCGCCGCTTCTCGCTTTTCTTGAGCGCCTTCCACTCCTTGTGGAGGCGGATGATTTGATCCTGCGCGCGTTGCCGTTTCTGTATCGGGATATGCGCGCGCTCCCAGAAGGGTGTCACGGTGTCAGTGTCTCCGCTGCCGCCTCCCTCACCGTCTTCTGGTGGTCCAAGTGACGGTAGAAAAAGTGCTGGAGCACTTGCTTTTTCGAGGGGAGCCTGCTCCCGGTGATCGTTTCCTCCACCGTGCGGAGAAGAAACACTTGCGTTCTTGAACGAGTGGCAGTCGCCATGATAATTCTCTGCGAAATAGAAGGGAAGCGGGGTTTAGGACAATGCGATTTATATGATGTACACATCGCACACAGCACAAAAATTAGAACAGAATGTTGACGCCCCTCACTCATCACGACACGACCTACAAGCACCGCAGTACCACCGAGACTGAGTCCGAGCCCAGAGAACGCAAAACGTTTCGTAGCGACCCAAAACGTTTCGAAGTCAAAATCGCCGTGGTGTAACGTTTTACACTCCTGAGCAGAGCCAGAAGGCAGGTGCTTAGAACCACAACTGTTGAATTATATATGTTTTTTAGCCCAAATATGATCATAATTAAAAAAAACATGAAACATTCACAATAGCAAACATTAACAACAACAAAAAATAATCTGTTTTTCCTTTTAACTTTGACCTTTTTGCGCGACCTCTAAATATTCATATTTTTTATTGAAATTACACACGTTGTTTTTGCCTGGGATAGAATAATTTGGATGCCCATCCTGAAATAAATTCGAAAAGTCAACAATAAGCGCCACCCTGTAAGTGTGCAATTGATGTCAGGTCACGGTCATATCAAAGGTCAAAATCAACGTATCTACATGAGTTTATGGGCTATATTTTCCATCATAAGCCTTCGATTGTGATCAGTATTGCCCAAAGTGTTCTGGAAGGTATAATATATATATCCCGATTCCCGCTTTAACAAAATTGAGACTGCAAGCGAAATTCAAGGTCAAGGTCAGGTCAGAAAAGGTCAATATGCGCTAAAGATCTACGAGAGTCACACGATGCATGTTTAATGGATTATGGATTATTTTATGAATTATCCCATCCTGAATCTTCGTAGAATTCGATGGTGATAGTCATTTTTCCACCCAACCTCATTTAAGAGCCGATAAATTACCGAGTACCGATAAATTCTTACTTAAGTGAAGTTGTTGTCAAGTTCAGGTCAAGGTCAGGTCGCAAAGATGAAAAACTCCCAATCTATAAATATAAAGAAAATGCATGTTTCTGGACTAATTTTGTATAAAAAATACAGTGATGATGTTTATTTGTTCTGATTACAAATCAAAAGAACGCAATTTACAAAAAAAAATGACGTCGTTAGTTAGGTACTCATACTTTGGAACCATAAGTCAGCCAAAAATGGTGGAATTGTTTTGATACTTGGTTTTGTAATCGTCCTGGTTTTGTAATGTGCTTCTCCAACATGTATTCCGTTTTTTAAATATATTTTTGAACATTTATTTTTTAGTTGAACATTATATTGCTTTACTTTGTGGGCAGGGGCGGATCCAGAGCGGCAAGGGACCATGCCCCCCCCTCCCAAGATCCTGAAATTATTATTCCCCCACAACAAAAAACGGTCGGATGTGCAGTTTAAAAATTGCCTTTGCAGCAGTCAAAATCCAGCTATCCACATTGAAAAACCTGAAAATTTCGCGCCGCTTCGCGGCATGATACAAAATGCGCAATTGCTTATAAAAAAATTGGTCTATGGGAAAATGAATTCATTAAGTGTCTGGCAGACTCTCCTTAGCGGTACCGAATTGCTAGCCCCAGGGCCCACTCCCTTCATACAATATTAACTTTCAAGCGGGCGACATGTTTAGCTAGTCTCCCGAGTTCCGAAAAAGGCGACGCGAACGTTAATTTGTATTTATTGATTGATTTATTTATTTATTTATTCACTCATATCACCAACGGGCAAAACACCCATTGACAGGTGAAGTCATTATGTAAAATATAACCAGAAATAAAAGTAAAAGTAATAGCACAAATATACATAAAATAGTAATACAAAATATACAGAAAATAGTAGTACAAATTCACACAAAATAAACATAAAAACGAACATAGAACACGGTGTAGTATAAGATGTTATTTACAATGGGGGATGAGGTGATACAATCGTACAAGATGATGATGGTGCCTATGTGTGAGAGTTTGCCACGTATCGTATCACATGCCCTCTGCACTAGCTTAGACTTTCGCTAAAAACGTCTGCGGTCACCTCACGGTTTAGAAAGTTGTTTGTGACCCTGGGCAAACGGCAAAACATTTCACGCTGCACAGTGCCAACTCTTGCCCGCGATTCGTAAAAGAGGTTTCGGTTGCGGGTCGATCGGGCGGGCACATGTAGGGAAAAGCGTTCAAGAAGGAGTGGTGTGTCCAGCTTTGTGGAAAGGATGTTTCTGAGACAGAGGAGATCGTGCTGTACCCTCCGGGCGACTAGAGATGGAACTTTGAAGTGGCGGCAGAGGTCTGTGTAGGGTAGTGAAGGTGCGGATCCGGAAGAAGTGTGATGTGATAGCCACATCAGGAACTTGTGCTGAACCCGATCGACCCGCACAGTGTGGGAATCGGCCGCACCAGCCCAGATTACACTCGCGTACTCAAGGATTGAGCGTACACTAGCAAAGTAGGCGGCAAGCAGAGCCGTGCGGTCAAATTTTGAACTGTTCGTCCAACCTGTCTGAAGAAGATCGAATAAGAATTCCGAGCGATCGGTTCGCTCGTTTGACAACATCACTGACATGCGCCATCAAATTCAATTTAGTGTCCAGTGTTACGCCCAAGTCTCTGCTCTCACCAACGTGCTGGAGCTGAGATGTATCAATACAATAACTGGTTTGGACTGGTGCGCGCCTGAGGGTCATAGTAAACGATTGGCATTTCACTGGATTGAATTTTAGGCCCCATCTGCTGGACCACGCTCCGAGACGATCCAAATCCTCCTGGAGCAGCTTACCATCAGACGGGGATTCAATTTTGCGGAAAATCTTGACGTCGTCTGCGTACATTAGACAGGTTGACTGGATGTGCCGGGGCAGATCGTTAATGAAGATAGAGAAAACGAGAGGTGCCAAAATCGAGCCTTCCGGCACTCCGGATGAGACAAGTTTCCAATCGGATGTTTTTTCGTTGACGATGATCCTCTGGCGCCTATCGGACAGGTACGAGACAAACCACTTTAGAGCGCTGTCAGTAACGTTGTATGACTTTTCAAGTTTGTGGATGATGAGCGTGTGATTTGCGCTTTGGAATGCGGCCGAATAGTCAGTGTTAATGGCGTCTGTCTGGTACCCGTCCGATATGGCCTCCCACGCATGCTTTAGATACGTGGCAAGGTTGGTGGTACATGAACACTTGGGAATAAAACCATGCTGCTCGGCGCATAAAACAGGCGAGACGTGGCGAAAAAGCGTATCGTACACCACACGTTCCAGTGTCTTCCCGAAGAGACTGAGCAGGGACACAAATTGGTAATTTTGGGCCAACTTTTGCCGCCTTCTTTGAAAATAGGGATTATGTTCGCCTGCTTCCATCTAGTCGGGAAGACACCATAATTTATGGACGCAGTGCAGATCTTGGTGATAGGCACCACCAGCTCCTCCGCGCACTCCACTACCACACGGGCACTTATATTGTCGGTCCCGCAAGCTTTGTTGGGAGTAATAGAGAGGAGTGCGCTCCTCACTGCGGTTTCTGACATGCAGTCGTGACAAAGTTCCTAAGTTGTAAGTAGAAGCGTCCGGGAGCTGGTTTACAGAGGGAATAATTTAGCTGTAAAAGCCTCGTTTAACAGTGTCGCGCGTTCATGGTCTCCGGTTACAGGGTATCCGCATCACATATGACAGGTGATATCGAAGTTATTTTAGTGACACATTTAATGAAAGACCAATAGCGTGTCGAGTTAGAGCGGAAGTCGTCGGTGAGTTTGCGCAAATACAAAAAGTATCGGTGCGTGGAGATAGACTTGAAGAATCTTCTCTTCTCAGCGAAGTCTGCTCTGCTGTCTGGGCCCGGAGTTCGTCGCATGCGGCGATAGGCCGTCTCCTTCTGGCGCAGCGCACCTCGGACGTCCCGGTCAAACCACGGCGGCAGCCGGCGCCGGAGCGTCACCGTCGGGATGTGGTCGGCGATGGCGGCGTTCAGCAGGTCGTAAAACCTCTCCACCGCCTCGTCGACGCCGACACCATCCAGGATGCTCCAGGGCGCCAGGGATAGGCTGCGACGCAGGCCGGGGAGTCTGCGCGTTTGTAGTCGAGAGCTGTTCTTCTCGTCACCAGTGGAGATCTGTTGCCCGACACAGTGAACTCGGCGATTATCTCCCGGTGGTCGGAGTCAAACAGTCCGTCTCTCGCGCACGCGACGGCCGACATGCGACGACTAAACACAAGATCTCCACTGGTCTATGTAATGTGTTGCTCCCTCTGGTACACTCTGCTACCCACTGTTTTAGTCTCTGCGTGCCGCACGAGTCCATGAAACGCATGGCGCGAGCACTGGCCCTCCGAGTGTCTGCTTCTGCACCGTTTGGAGTTGGAGTCCACCTGATGTCCGCGAGATTGAAGTCACCCACGATGACTATTCTGCTGTCTGCCGGTTGAATAGTGGAGATCGCGGCAGCTATCCTTTCAAGCGCCGGGTCGTTGCCAGGTGGCCGGTAGCATACGGCGACCGTGACCGCAGTTGTAGTCTGATCAGCAGAGTCTCTGTGTCTGCTGGGTCCGGCAGTCGGAGCGGCTGCAGGGAAGTCCGAACGGCGCAGGCCACTCCGCCGCCGCGGGAGCTCCGCTCTCGGCGAAACCACGAGTGATCATTGAAGCCGAATTCTACTTCCGTATTTGCGATGTTACTGTTCAACCAAGTCTCTGAAAACGAAACCACGTCGTATTGCTGCAGGAGTGGGGCAGCCGTGCGGAGAGTTCCGAGTTGCTTTTTGAGGCTCCTGGTGTTTACGTGGTAGAGCTTTAACTTGTTAAGACGCGGACATCGGCTCCCGGAAGCTGCTCCAGTGGTACCCAACTTGCTGGACCGAAGAGCCAGGCCAGGACCAGGCCAGGACCATCTCCCCAAGCCATCTCGCCCCAGGCTCCTCCAGATCCAAAGGGACCATTTATGCGCGGAAAAGTCGTTCTGCCTCTTGCTGCTTTTAAACCGTGTGCACTGTTACCAGTTGTTTGCTACAGTTCGGTACACATGTAATGCAGGGACTCGTCTAAGGAAATTTGACTGCGGGGGCAGGCTTGAGATGACTTATCCCGCCATTTCGGCTAGGAAGGGGGGGGGGCGAAAAACGCCCCCCTAACGGACTTTCGTATTAGCTCAAAAACTAACAGCGCTATCAACACGAAACTTCGGGTACCTTCTCCTACATCAATTTCATGTCTTCCGTGCAAAAACGATGCAATTTCTTCTAACATTTTGAGATATATCAAATTGAGTGACGTCACTTTAGTTTAGTGACACACGAGAAAAAAAAATCAGCTAAATTTTAACAGGTCGTACAAAGACCATTTTAAAAAAGAAAAATACAATCCAAAAAGACCAAAAGATAGCAAATGCCAAGGCCTACAAAATGTTTATCTCGGATTTTTGATTTGTTTACCCCCCCCCCCCAAAAAAAAAACAACAATGAGAAACCGATATTTTTGGGGAAAATGCACTCAAAATAAAAATTTCAAAGATTTTCACAAAACAGAACATATGTAGGAGAACCACATATGGACAATACCCCAACCAAATTTCAAAGCAATATCTTTATTTTTGACTTTATTATGGCTCCCTAAGTATGAGTATCAGGTGGATCAGGTGAGGAAATACGTAGGAACTTTCGGGCTCAGTGTCTTATTATGGGAGATTTTGACTTAAGAGGATACGAAAGTATAGCAGAGGAAACAAATGAGTGTAGGTTGTATAGGCAAATCTTTGAAGAGGAGCTTTTCATGCATCAGTTTGTAACAGAGCCAACCAGACATTGCTCCATTCTAGACCTTGTATTCTCAGACAACAGTGATATAGTTAGTGACATAAGTATTTGTGCAGGTCTAGGAACCAGTGATCACAATATGGTTAAATTCAATATCTCATCAGAAATGAGGCCCAAAGATAACCTTATTATGGTTCCAAACTTCAGCCGGGCTGATTTTGATGGTATTAGAAATGACCTCGCACAGATAAAATGGAACGTTGAGTTGGCAGGTTTAGATGCATGTGAGGCCTGGAATGTTTTCAAAGCTAGATTAAGCCAAATTCAGAATCTGCATATACCCCTCAGGCACAAACGTAACAGAACCAAGGGCAAACCAGTTTGGCTTACCCCAGAAGTAAGGAGTGCTATACAAGCTAAAAGAAGTGCATTTGGCATTTTGAAGGGATCTTCACTAGATATAAATCAGAAGGCCTACCAGAATGCAAGAAATTCAGTTAAGAAAAAGGTCAGAGCAGCTAAAAGGGCAAAGGAACTTGATTTAGCTAGACATTGTAATGCAGATAGTAAGAAGTTCTTCAGTTTTTATAAGTTCAGTACAGTTTCCAAAAATATAGGTCCATTTAAGGTAGATGATGTGTTAGTTAGCAAGGACAGTGAAATGGTTGAAGTGCTTAATGATCAGTTTCAATCTGTCTTTGCTATCGAGGACCAGAGTAGTATTGCAGCACTTCAGCCTGAGCTAGAGACAGAGGAGACTATAGGAGAGCTAGGTGGCATAAGTAGTGAACTTGTTCTAGAATATCTAAAGAAAGTAAGGCCTAACAAGGCAGAAGGACCTGATGAAATCCATGCTAGACTTTTAAGAGAATCTGAAAGGGAGTTGTCGGTTCCATTAGCCATAATATTTTCTAAATCACTCGCAGATAGTAAAATTCCACTTGATTGGAAAAGAGCAAATGTTGTTCCTATTCATAAAAAGGGAGATAGAAGTAAAGAGGAAAACTATAGACCGGTTAGTCTGACCTCATTAGTCTGCAAGGTGCTTGAATCAATCATCAAAGATAAGATTGTTGAATTCTTGGAGCAAAATGAACTCATCAAGGATACACAGCATGGCTTTAGGAATCTTCTGGAGTTTTTGGATGTTGCAACAGATAGCTTTGATCAGGGTAAACAGCTAGATGTAGCTTTTCTTGATTTCAGTAAAGCATTTGACAAAGTCCCCCATACAAGACTGGGGTTGCAACTTAAAATTCATGGGATCAGGGGCAAGATTCTGGATTGGATAGAAACGTGGCTTTCAGGACGCCAGCAAAGGGTTATATTGAATGGGTGCCAATCACAATGGAAGGAGGTTCTCAGTGGGGTTCCACAGGGCTCAGTCCTGGGCCCATTGCCTTTTATAATATTTGTGAATGCAATTGAGAACAGTATAGACAGCAAAGTCTTGAAATTTGCAGACGATCTAAAAGTTGTCAGGATTATTAGAGGAAAACATGATCAGGATGTTTTTCAATCAGATCTGGACAAGCTAGTTGAGTGGTCTGAAGCATGGCAGATGAAATTCAATTTGAGTAAATGTAAGATTATGCACGCTGGACGGGTTAGCAGTAAACATAGGTATGAAATGGGTGGGCAGAAAATGGAGCAGATTGAAAAGGAAAGAGATTTAGGTGTCGTGGTAAACAATAGACTATCAGCGTCAGACCAGGTTGTAGAAGTTAGGAAAAAGGCACTTAGAATGCTAGGGGCCATTAACAGAAATGTTTCCTACAAGAGTGAAAAGGTAATAACAAAACTGTATTGTGCATACGTTAGACCACATTTGGAGTATTGTGTACAAGCCTGGTCTCCAACATATGAGAATGATTGCTGGTTGTTAGAAAGAGTTCAAAAAAGGGCAACAAAAATGGTGAATTGTCTTGGTAGTTTACCTTATGAAGATAGATTAAAGAAATTGGGTATGTTTTCACTTGGATATAGAAGGCTAAGAGGAGATCTAATTGAAGTCTTCAAATTTGTAAATAGTCAGCATTCTGGATATTTAAAGGGTATGTTTGAGTTCAATAGGGAAAATCGAGGTAGAGGTCATCAGCATAAACTCATTATGAAACAAAGTAGGACTAGGCTACGACAGTCATTTTTCAGTAGAAGGGTTGTAGGACATTGGAATATGCTACCAGGGGATGTCGCTGATGCAGTGACACTTGCTTCCTTCAAAATTAGATTAGATAAATACTTTACAGAGAAGGGATTAGTTCATAAATACTCGTGGGATTAGCCTTCTTTTATGCAGGTAGAGTAAGGTGATTTGAAGGGACGAGACTGGTGGAGGGGGGGGGGGGGGTGCAGGGTGCAGGGTGCAACCTCGGATGGGCCCAAGAGGCTCTTTGTTGCACTTTTCTTTTATGTCTTTATGTCTTTATGAGTAACTCGTGACGACATATTTCGGAATTACGTTTGTTTGGCTTTTAATGACCAAATAAAGACAAATAAATCCCAGTGCTGTATTTCGGAGATAAAAATGGTCTAGGAACATGTCTTTTTTATTTATATTTATCAATGTCAACTTATGTGACCTGACCTTGACCTGAACTTGACACTAACTTCACGTTAATGAAGTCAGATAGTAAAATGTATATTACTATCGAATTGTATGTATAAAATAACCCATAAAACATGTTCTGCATGACTTGCGTAGACATTTTGCGCATAGTGACCTTTTGTGACCTGACCTTGACCTTGAACTTTGCTAACAATCTCACTTTAGCCATGCAGGATGTGTATTATACCTTGGAGACCACTTTGGGTGATCATGGTCGCAATCGAAGGCTTTGGATGGAAAGTATGGCCTATACACTCAAATACCTCGATTTTGACCTTTGACCTGACCTTGACCTGATCTATGACCTTAAAAATCAAATATTAAACATTCGTTAGATTCAGCTCCTTGAGACCTTTCGATCGCCGCGTGTCGCGACCAAATTGGACCATTAGTTCGGGAGTTAGACAGTGGGGGAGGGGGGGGGGGGCGAAAAACGCCTCCCCTTCCCCAACCAATGGTGTTCGGCGGAGACCCCAGCCAATGCCGGGTTAGTTCCATTTCACATGTTCTTGTCCACGAACAGTCCCACTTACTCTGGTTTTTCCATAGTCCATTGATATCGTTCCAACGGTCAGTAATATTCATAAAATAAATAGTTGATCTTCCCTTACCTTTTATTCAAACAATTATGTTGAGATGATTGATAAGCAGCCAAATTATAAATTGTTATTAACCCCCCATTTGCATTGACTGGGGGTGTTTAACGCCCCCTGACGAACTTTCGCAATAGCTCAAGAACCAAAGAGTTATCAACGTGAAACTTTAAGTACTTTTTCTGACATAAATTGTACGTCTTCTGTGCAAAAATGAAGCGATTTCGTCGACAAATATTTGAGATATAGCGAATTTATTGACGTCACTGCACACGAGTTTGACGAACAAATCAGCTAAAATTTAACAGACGGTGCAGAGGCCATATTTTGAGAAAATACAATAAAAAACACAAAAGATATAAAATGGCAAGAGCTTCAAATTTTGTATATTTCCGAGTTTTGAAAATTGTGTTTTTTTACCCTAAAAAACTGCAACGAGAATTGTGTTTTTTTACCCCACAAATTCGAAATTTGCAAAAATATTAAAAAACATGAAATATATTAGAGAACCATACATAGATACATACATATTCGGCTGAGATACCGGCTACCAAACTTAAGCGTTTTCCTATCGCCAAAATGCAAAAATAGTCGACCCGGCAACGCAATACTTTGTGCTTAATTCTGGAGCTCCCGGACAGCTTAAAACCAGCATCATCCATGGTTTCCAATGTTTCGAAGAATTTTTTGCTTCAAATATGTTTTTTTTAATGCGCGGAAACGCTAAGTCACAGATTTTGGTCGTGCACGATTGTAAAAAGATTTTGAAATTTAGTTGAAGATTGGTTAAACAGCCATACATGCGTACAGCCAAGAGCGGTTTTGGAAGAAAAACACGTAATGTTAGAATTCCATGATAGCGGGCGGCTTTGGAGACATGCCATTATTGTGGGAAAATCAATAATCCAGCAGCAGGCGGATTTAAGTGTTACACAATTCGCAGCTCGATTCAGTCAAGATTTTCAGACTGAGAAACTTGCAGCATATATGAATAGCTCATTTCCAGTATTCATAAAGAAGTGGGAACCACTAAAGCAGTTCCTAAACTTGAATCCGCAATGCCATGGCAGTAGATAGGGGAGAGGCAGCAGATAGGTACTATATATTAGATAGGGAAAGAGAGAGGTGCAGAGGCTGTCCAGGGCAGTTGTCGTATCGGAGATGTGCTGTGTTACGAGATGTTTCGAGATGTTAATGATCATGTGGTGGCACGAATGGTGTATGTGTAAAATAAATAATGAACAAAAAAGTTTTCAAAGGAAGATTCAAAAGGATAGAGGCTCTATCCTTTTGATCAATCAAAGCATTTCCTAGATTGCATCCGATAGTGCCATCTGGCGGCCGGCGCTGGAATACAGTGGTTTGGGGAGGCGCGGCGTAAAAAAGATGCACGGCTGAAACGGCACTAATTGGTCGAAATGGAGACAACTATAATGTGACATTTCCTTAGAATCCGTAATGGAACCGGGGCAGCAAGAGAGTCAAATGGTTTTGGAAATGACCTAAAAAGCACTCTAAGTATACGCTGGCTACAAAGATTTTCAACTGGGCTTCACTTTGTTTCTCTTCAAACAACTATTTTCCTCTTCACAGCGCATTGCATGAATATTAGGATTTTGTATCAAATTATCCAGCCTTCTGCTCACTTGCACTTAACATTGAAATAGAGTTGAAGCCGCTTGAGAAAGACATAAATCACTGAAAACGGTCCCATGATAAGCACACCGAAGTACAAAAGTGTAAAAATGTTCAAGTGATCAAACGTTTTGTAGTTTCTCCCTTTCAAAATTTTCGTTTTTGTGTGTCGTTTCTGCGGTTTCGTTTCTAATTTTGCGACTTCGCGTGTCGATTTTGGGGCGAGCCGTACCGATTATGCACTTTTTCCTTTCCTCACTTTCGAATTTCGTTGCAGTGGAGATCATTGTATATTAACGCGCGGAGTGAACATTTTTGTAGACGTGAAAAAACGCGAAGTCGACCTGATTAACGCAAAATCGAAACCATGTATTGCGAAAGCGCGCAGTGAAGCTCCGCGGTTATTATTGTGTTAATTCTGAAGCCTGTATCATATGAAGCATCAATGCTGCTCCACTGCCTGGCATGCGTCTGTCGGTTGTTAACCACCTCAACGTGTCGGTTATTAACCACCTCCACGTGTCGGTTATTAACCACCTCAACGTGTTGGTTATTAACCACCTCAACGTGTCGGTTATCAACCACCTCAACGTGTCGGTTATTAACCACCTCAACGTGTCGGTTATTAACCACCTCAACGTGTCGGTTATTAACCACCTCCACGTGTCGGTTATTAACCACCTCAACGTGTCGGTTATTAACCACCTCAACGTGTCGGTTATTAACCACCTCAACGTGTCGGTTATTAACCACCTCAACGTGTCGGTTATTAACCACCTCAACGTGTCGGTTATTAACCACCTCCACATGTCGGTTATTAACCACCTCAACGTGTCGGTTATTAACCACCTCAACGTGTTGGTTATTAACCACCTCAACGTGTCGGTTATTAACCACCTCAACGTGTCGGTTATTAACCACCTCAACGTGTCGGTTATTAACCACCTCAACGTAACGGTTATTAACCACCTCCACATGTCGGTTATTAACCACCTCAACGTGTCGGTTATTAACCACCTTAACGTAACGGTTATTAACCACCTCAACGTGTCGGTTATTAACCACCTCAACGTGTCGGTTATTAACCACCTCAACGTGTCGGTTATTAACCACCTCCACATGTCGGTTATTAACCACCTCAACGTGTCGGTTATTAACCACCTCAACGTGTCGGTTATTAACCACCTCAACGTGTCGGTTATTAACCACCTCAACGTGTTGGTTATTAACCACCTCAACGTGTCGGTTATTAACCACCTCAACGTGTCGGTTATTAACCACCTCAACGTGTTGGTTATTAACCACCTCAACGTGTCGGTTATTAACCACCTCAACGTGTCGGTTATTAACCACCTCAACGTGTCGGTTATTAACCACCTCAACGTGTTGGTTATTAACCACCTCCACATGTCGGTTATTAACCACCTCAACGTGTTGGTTATTAACCACCTCAACGTGTCGGTTATTAACCACCTCAACGTGTTGGTTATTAACCACCTCAACGTGTCTTTGTTTCAGATGATACCACCCATAATGCGAGCAAGGAACTACGGTGAACCACTGAAAGAGAAAAAATACCACCGCGCTGGTCCGTTTCGCTGGCTGAGCTAAATGTTAGCCTCTTGCATCTCCGAATGGTCTTATGGTATCCAAATATCGGAGTGTGCGGCGGTTTAAACAGCTGTGATGTGATGCGGTTATCATTTCCCTGATTGGGGTCGTCTCACATGCTAAGCACATTCGATCTCTAGCCTGGCATGCCTCCTGGGTCAGTCTCTTTGGCCCGATGGTTCACCAATACTGCGGGTCGCCTAGGTATTGTAAATGTGAAGATATTGTATGCGCTCCGGTGACGTTGGAGGCAAAGAAATGTAATTGTGAATGTCATTTTTGTTGACCCTTCGTCACATGCTTGTCTTCACCACCTGTTGTTGCTGCAATATTAATGCCCTTGACCAGTGTAGTAAGCCAAAAGATTGGTCTCAATAAATTACCAACTGTTACGAACGGGTGGTTTAGCATTTCGTCCACATAAATTTCAGGCTTTTGTCCACATAATATTTTTACGTCGTTATTTAGATATATTTAACGTGTGAGATACAACCACACTGCGCGTTATGTTTGGCACGGAAAGGAGAGAAATACCTACTGTCGATTTCTCACGGAACGGAGACAAATACCTACTGTCGATTTCTCACGGAAAGCAGACAAATACCTACTGTCGATTTCTCACGGAAAGCAGACAAATACCTACTGTCGATTTCTCACGGAAGGGAGACAACTACCTACTGTCGATTTATTTCGTTGGTCTTCGTTGACTCCTTAACCGCCCTTTCTGGATTTTTCCTGGATGATGTGTTTTACACTGATCTAAATAATGAATTTGTAATGTGACAGACACTTTCTACCTCAATATCATCGGCAGAGAGTAACGAATACCAATATAAATGTCATTTCCTTTCATACCAGTTTGTTATCGTCCGCCACCACAGTTGCCGACCTGAGAACACGTTTTAGAGTACGTACGATCTGAAACATGGCTGAACCAGGGACTCGTCTAACATGTTAACTGCGGGTAAAAAAAACAGTCACGCCTCCTGCCCCCCCCCCCCCAGTCGAGGCAAAAACCGGCCACTGGGGGGGGGGGGGAGTTTAAAAAGGTGAATTGTTGGCACTGGAGGGTCCAGGGGGTGCATCAAGGCAGATGCCACCCGCCACAGGAATCTTGGGGGGGAATTCAATACAAGTATGCCCCCCCCCCCCGCGCGTTCCCAATTTATCGTAAAATCGTTAAACAAATGTCTTTGCAGCAGTCAAAATCCAGCTATCCAGTCAAAAACCGGACAATTTCGCGCTGCTTCGCGCTGCTTCGCGGCATGACACAACTTTCTCAATTTCTTATAGAAATGTGAAAAATGGGAAAATGAATTATAATAAGTGTCTGGCAGAGGTTCTCCCAGTGGCGGCGGATTCGATTTTGACATGGGGGGGGGGGGGGGGGGCAAGACTTCCATCAATTCAGTTCAGGCACGTAGCCAGGATTTTGCTCAGGGAGGGGCCACAATACCTTTTCACCTGCCGAGGGGAGGGGTGCAGTCTGAGATATTTCAAACTCGATTATTTCCAAGCAACGCCCATGGACGTAATGTTAAAGCTTGACGAAATCCCATTTGATCTAGTGTAAACTGGATGGATCGTCGAGGGGGCGTGGTCTATGTCCCTGATTCAGTTCACGTAGTCATATAGCTTAAACACATAGGTTGAAGGATTTGAAGGATGTCTGATTGTAATGATATCTGATGATATATCGTGATTTAGAGTGGCGATCTATCAGGGTTGCCAGAGCCCGAAAATTAAGTTATGGTAACATGCAATTGCAATGTGATAGCTACCAGAAAACAAGACCCGTTTTCAGTAGCCAAATATTGATTTGCGTCACTTTTGCCTCAAGGACAAGCTACCATACTTTACTGCCATATGAAGTATATTTTTTCTTTTATTTGTAAACTTTTGCAATGCCATCATTTTTACCATATATGGTAAAGGATATGTCATTTTCGACTACGGAAGATGGGGGAGGGGGGAGGGGCAAAAAGATAGTTTTGCTCCCGCTTGATTTTGCCAGCGGGGGCGGTGCCCCCGCCGCTGCCCCCCCCCCCGAATCCGCCGCCCCTGAGCTCTCATTGGCGGTAATTGCCGGCACTGACGGATCCAGAGGGAGAATCAGGGAAAAATACCCCCACAGGAATCTGGGAGGGGCATTCAATACAAGTATCCCCCGCGCATTCCTTGCACTGAGCGTGAAAAACAATGATCTTAGGCGAAAACTTCATGAAAACAGAAGTTTTTTTCTCGAGTGATTGAATTTGAAGTTTGTATGTATCCCTTTATTTTAATGATAAAACAGCGCACCTGATGCAATTCAAGCAGCCCCGGTGATACTTAACACGCGCCCCGTTGGGAGGAGGGGCAGAATCTGCCCCCGGATTTTCTCAATAACTTGAAAACTATAATATATATATCAACGTCAAACTGTTGGTACCTCATGCTGCAACAATGATACGTCTTCTCACATAATTCCAATGAAATTGATGTAGTGTTTTGGGAGATAATGACGTTTTAATGACGCCATGTCATGCCATTTTTGGTGAGAAAAAAAAGATAAATGTTTGAACAATCGTAGAAATTAGCGTTTTGAAGTAAATTGCAAATAATAAACGTCAAAAGAAAGGAAATTACATTTTCTTCAAAATGGCTCGGATTTGTTAAATTTAGTTGTTAAAATTTTTAAATTTTTTTTAGTTGTATTATTTGTTAAATTTAACAGAAACACCAAAAAGTTTATTTTGGTGTTTTTGAACACCAAAATAAACTTTTTTTTAGGAAAATATTTTTTTTTTTTTGCGAATTTGAAAAGTGAATTTCTGAAGCTCGAATACCAAAATAATTTGACCGGCCCAAATCGACGGAGCAAAAAAAAATGGGAATTCCTTTTTACCACAAAAAGATCAACAAACACGGCGGTTTTCTGTTGTTGTGGTGTTGAGCGTCTTCGACTCTTCCCTCCTGACTGGTAAAACAGTAGGTCGACGGCAGAGATGATATTGGCAAGCGAGACAGCACTAGTCACGTTAGGCACACCACCGGTTTAATTTGCCAACAGAGAGACAAGAGAGAGCTAGCCCAGCAGCAGAGATGTTCGTGCCACGAGGGTCAGCTCCAGACTGGCTTACCTCCCTCACTGCCGGTCAGAGGGCCATTTTATCCTCGGCCAAAGGTCGCTTCTGACATCATTAGATACTGGCGATAGCCGGTTCTAACCAGTGATATCGTTAGCGACAATGGCCGGGCACTGCTCCTTCGACGCAGAACTGGCGATAGCCGGTTCTAACCAGTTTTGTCGTTAGCGACAGTGGCCGGGCACTGCTCCTTCGACGCAGACAGCGAGCGAGATCGACTAAGTGCGTGGGGTATCTCTCCTCGCACAGACGCCCTATTCACTGACAGTTTTATCTCTTTTTGCCAGGCCTTTTATCAATCTCTGACAGCGAGACGCGAGGCAGGGCTGCTCTGCCGTCCTTAACAAACACTTAATATACACTGGTCACGTTCCGTGCGTGTGATGGGCGTAGCCCGGGCGGCGAGCGTCCGACACTGCGACGGTGTGATTCGAATCACTTAAACTAGCACCGGCTAAAAGCGCAAAAAGCGTACCAGCGGCGAGAGCCCGGCTCCACGACGTGGTGATTCTAATCACCTAAACTATTACCGGCTAAAGGCGTATATCGATGGGTGAGTACACAAAGCTTACCAGGCTGGCCATAATAAACAGTGGTCACAGACAAGCGGCTAAAACGAAGTAAGGAAAACCGTCTCACACAGCTAACGAACTACACAGAGCAGGGGCTAGTCCCAGCCAGATGTTACAACCAGGGGCTAGTCCCAGGAGCAGGGGCTAGTCCCAGCCAGATGTTACAACCAGGGGCTAGTCCCAGGAGCAGGGGCTAGTCCCAGCCAGATGTTACAACCAGGGGCTAGTCCCAGGAGCAGGGGCTAGTCCCAGCCAGATGGCAGGGGCTAGTCCCAGCCAGATGTTACAACCAGGGGCTAGTCCCAGGAGCAGGGGCTAGTCCCAGCCAGATGTTACAACCAGGGGCTAGTCCCAGGAGCAGGGGCTAGTCCCAGCCATATGTTACAACCAGTGGTGGAACTTTATGAAATCGGTTGGGGGGGGGGGGGGGGGCTCAACAGCCGAATGATCAAGTTGACTTACTTAATGTCCAATACTATATATATGTCCAATACTATATGTATCGGTATATATATATTGTATAATTATTATATAATATACTTATTATAAAACTATTACAATTATTACAATTAAAGAACCATTTTTTTTTGCGTTTCATACAGGAAAAAATACCCAAAACATTTTTCTCTCTCCAATTTCCTTCTTTCAGCCCATACAATTGACAAATTACTAGTTAACTGAAATTGATAGGTAAACACTGACAAGGACAGCAGCACAATTTGGAAGCCGTTAAATGTTAAATTATTGCCATCGGTGGCCAATTAAAAATGCATCTGAAAAATACGTTCCTGATACATAATTTTCACATGCCAGCCGGAGTCGGCAAAAATTAACTGACTCCGGCTCCGGCAAAAATCACCTACTCCAATAGACTCAGATTCCGAGTCCGAGTCTGCAAGACTGCTTCCGACCGACATGGCTCTCTCAGCCCGTTTAAGGGCTCTCCAGAATGACCGAGAGCTTTCTCAGACTTGCACAGGGTCCTCTTAGGTCTGGCAATGACCCTCTTAGACAAGCGTAAGGCCCTCTCAGATCAGACGGTGGTCATCTCTGGTCGGCCGATAATCCTCTCAAAGAAGCGGAGGGTCCTCTCTTAAGGACTTAGGGCTCTCTTAGGCCTGAAAAGCGCCCCCCCCCCCCTCCTGGACGATTAAGGGTCCTTTCAAACTGGTAAACAAATTTATCAGACAGGCACAGGGCCCTCTCAGGCCTGACAAAGGTAATTTCAGAACGACAACGAGCCTAAGGCTGTCCGCCCCTGTAGCTCAGTTGAGAGAGCGCCGGGCTTCTGACCTCACCCGGTAGTGGCAGCCCTGGTTCGAGTCGCTTCGGCGCTCGCTATTTGCCCCTGACTGGGATGGCCTGTGGCCGGTGTCAGCGGTCGCACTCAATGTCAGGTGACGTCAGAGGGCGGGGCGGACCGTGTCCAGGTATGTCGGGCACGTAAACTTTCGCTTCTAAATTCTGCCGGACGCCAGGAATTCCTTGATCGGGTGGTGGGGTCAGGGCTTGCGCAGCAAGCTATGCTTAGCACGGGGCCTGACTTCGGAAATCCATCCATTCAAAAACATTCGGACTAAATTTATATATAAAAAAAGCTCTAAGGCCTGGAAGATACTGTCTCAAACCAACTGAGGCCCCTCTCAGACCGCCGGGTTCTTCCCGGTCTAGACAATGGCCCTCTAAGACCAGTCTGGGGCCCGCTCAGGCCCGGCAAGACTCGAGAGCCACTCGAGCCGACCGATGGTCGACTCGACCGACTCGACCGACCGGGGCCCTTAGTCGGCCTGTGGGGCTCTTCTGTCGGCCTTAGGGGGCTCTCGGTCGACATGAGAGACCCTTGGTCGGCTTGAGGGAGCCCTTGGTTGGCCTGAAGGAGAACTCAGTCGGTCTGAGGGGACCTCAGACCGACTGAGTTCTCCTTCAGGCCAACCAAGGGCTCCCTCAAGCCGACCAAGGGTCTCTCATGTCGACCGAGAGCCCCCTAAGGCCGACAGAAGAGCCCCACAGGCCGACTAAGGGCCCCTCAGGCCAACCGAAGGCCTCCTCAAGCTAACCGAAAGCCCCTCAGGTCGACAAATCACCTCAAACTGACCGAAGGCACCTTAGGCCGAAAAAGGGCCTTCTCAAGTCGACTAAGCCAACCGAGGGCCCTTCAAGGCGACCGAGAGCCCCCTTAAAGCCGTCAGAGGACCGACCCCTTCAGGCAGCAGACGATGACCCCTTCAGGCAGATCAAGGACCCCTCAGACCGAAAGGCCACTTCAAGCTGACAGATCCCCTCAGACCAAACGAAAGCCACTCAGGACGGCCGAGGGTTCCACAGGCCAATAGAGGGCCCCTCAAGCTGACCGAGGGCCCTCAGACCAAGCGAGGGTCCTCAGGCCCACTCACGGTCCCATCACGCCGACCAAGGTCCCCTCAGGCATACCGAGGGCCACTCAGACCGACTAAGGTCCCCCTCAAGCCGACAAAGGGTATCTCAGGCCGACAAAGAGCCCCTCAGGCCGAACCAAAAGCTCCTCAGGCCAACCAAGGGTCCCCTCAACCCGGCCGAGGTTTCTCTCAAGCCGATCGAGAGCCCCTAAAGTCGACCGAGGGCCGCTCAGGCCAACCGAGCTTCTTCCATCCAGGCCGACCGAGGACCCCTCCAGGCTGACAGAGGCCTCTTTAGGCCGAAGAAGAGTTCGTCAGTCCGACTGGACACCCCTCAAGCCGACGAAGGGCCGGCCGAGGTTCGATCAAGTCGACCGAGGCCCTCCCCCTCCCCCTAGTCGACCGAGGGCCCTCATGCCGATCAGGCCGATCAGGCCGACTGAGCCCCCCCCCCTCCTCAGGCCGGCAGGGGAACCCTCAGGCCGAACAATAGCTCCTTAGGCCGACTGGAACCCCCACGGATGGACGAATTACTCTTTCAAGTCGACGGAGTACCACTTCAGGTCGACCGAGCTCCCCTCCAGGCCCAACGAGGCTCGCTCAGGCTGCCCGAGGGCTCGTCAGGTCAACCAAGGACCCACTCAGGCCAACCTCGCAGTTAACCTCCTGGAAGAGACATGGGCCCCTAGGCCCCTGGCCGCGATGACCCGATGTCCTTTGATGGTACGATCCCCTCGACGTTCCTCCGCATCAAACTATTATTTTAGCACGGATGTTAGATATTTAGGATATTGCAATACCAGGGCGCCAAAAAGTCTGCATAAACTATCAGCCTTATTTCAGGCAAAAAATAAATTTACAACAAATTCTATTGAACGCCATTTAAATAGAGCACTCCGATCGCTAATTCGTCATGCTCCCTTCCGCTATTCGCTAATCTGAACGCTTGAACCTTGTATCTACAGACTTGTTAGCAGAAGAGAATCCATGCTACCAACTTACCCATATCATAATCGAAAAGCAGTCGCAGATGGAATAACAATGCTCGTATACTTGTAAGATGGAATACTCGAGATGGCATCACATCTTGACAGTGCCCTTGCATTGGGAAATTTGGGCGGAAAATGATATGGATACTATTTTTCTACTCTTTCCCAAGTTTCCCTCTTAATTTTACACTCCTTATTATAAAATATATTGGATAATTTGAACTATATACTGATTTATGGATGTAATGATAGGACAAGACAGGGAAAGACAGATCAAAATTGGCATAGGTAATAACTGATGCTGGTGAGCGGGTAATTAGACAGTGGACATTAATAAAGCCGAATACAATGGCTTTTGGTTGAATTTTCCACTCTTTATGCTTATTTTTAGCCACCATTTTCCATTCTGCACCTAAGCTCCAAAGCAATCCTAGGACCCTGCATCTTGATATGATGAAATACGCAAAAGTCAAAACAACAAACTGTACGAATAGTCCTTGAAATTTAAGAGAGACACTCATTTTGGAAAACATTGGGGGGGGGGGGGGGGCGGAGCACCGTTGGGGGGGCTCAGCTCAGCATTGGGGGGGGGGGGGGGGGCTCGGGCCCTCCCAAAGAGATATAAAGTTCCGCCCCTGGTTACAACACCTCCCCCTAATGAAAACAAGTATTTTTGGTATACTAGAAGAGATTATAAAAAAAAAATATCGCTCCCGATGCCTGAAGGGCAAAGGGAGACACAATACCACCACCCACGACGCAAGGGCGGTGGAACAAACACACATAATGGCTACAAAACGCACACCAACACTGGGTGCACGCGTGGAAGCGTGGCCATGGGCGCCACCGGATCAGCGAGGGCTATACGCGGCACTGGGGAGTGGCACGCACAGCATCGACGACGGGCCAGTCGTCCGAAGAGTAGGTGCCTCACACCAGAGGGAATAAACGAGCGACCGGACGCACACCAGGTAGTGTGGTCACGGTCTGGGCCGAGGCGGCGGATGGAGCAGCACCACGTGTCGGTGCTGCGTCCTGCCCGGCGAGTGGATGTAGGGTGTGCAGAGCACACGGTGGTGTTCCGTGCTCATAGTCAACAGGCTAAGTTGGCGGAGGCGAGACCATCGGGACCGACTCCTGCAGTTCGATGGCTGGCTCAGGGGACTCAGATGTGGGGGCGGGGCGAATCACATGGAAACGGAGAAAAGCATAGTGACCACGGCTCGGGCAGCAATGCTTAATCACAAAGCAGACAGGCAATTGTCACGACTCCAATAACAATGAGAAGCAGCATTGTTTTGGAAAACACAGAGCGGCTGTCAATCTGAACTTGTTCAAGTGGGAGGGCTTCCAAGCGATTAAAATAAGCGTCAGCGTTCATTCCAGTAATGTGCAGCGGGGGAAGGAGAGAGACATTGCGGGTGGTGATGGTTAGAGAAAAAGGGCGGTGACTCAAGGTATCAGATCATTGCGGTCGCCAAATGGGCAAGGAGTTATTGTGATAAAGTGCATCAGGCCGGAAAACAGGAAGTTGTGTCTGTTGTGAATGTGTCTCCCTGGCGTAGTAGGGAGGGGGATAGAAGGAATCACCGGAAGCGGAGCATTCAATTTCGAGGGACACAATGTCGACGGCTTTGGTGATATATAGTGTTTGAATGTTCTGTGAGGAGACACAAAAGACAGTGATTTGAAATGGAGGTCGGGAGACTACGAGCCACTGGCCTTTGGTCAGATAGTAGGCCTTAGGCGCGTCGTTTGAAGGTTGTATTTGCGAGGAACAGAGGGACTGAATAGCGGCAGAGTCACGTCGAAAAAGGGCAGTGACACAGGAAGTTGACCCAGCGGTGGAGTAGGCAGGTTCGTGTAGTGGGTAGAAGGGTTGGCGGGCAAGGATGCAGGTCTCAATCTCAGACTGTTCTGGCTGGATATAGTGTTGTCGGTTTTCCGACATCAGGAGATATCGGGGCTCGTTGGGATAGAAACTTAACGACATTGTGATGATGCATAGGTACCTGGTAAGGGAAGAAGCGATACTAAGGCATGAAGCGTGTGAAGTAGTGGCACGTAGAACAAATGATAAGCGTATTGGCCTTCAATCAGTTTGGTTTTGACCAATCTGACGTATTCAGCAGTTTGCTTGGTATCGAATGGTAAAGCGAAGTTAGTCGGCAAGGTTTTGTTGATTCTGCGGAGAATGCGTACAAACTCCACACGAGGGATGAGTCCCTTGTGAAGTATACCAGCTTGGGCTAGGGCAAGTTTGTGAGACAACATGCTAAGCTCAGAATAGAGGCGTTGAATGCTTTGCGTTACCCTGAGAACATTGGCGGTTACCCCAGAGACATATAGAGATGTATCAATAGCCGCGTTGTTTTCACGGACTGTCTCGGTCAGATCATGGAATGCCTTAGTCGTAGAGTTAACAGCTTTTGTAAGAGAGCGGAAGGCAAGACGATTTTGTTGGTAGAGACACGCGTTGCGTTCAAAACCTGAAGGGTACCATTTAATTTATGTACGATAGCTATGTCCTTTTCGTTCACAAGTTTTAAGTTGTTCGTGAGATGCTTAATTTCTCTTTCAGTTGCTGTGCCAAACAAAGATGACGTGACATTTCCGATGCCATTGATAAAACCACGCTTCCGCCTGAGGGACAGGGTCTCGGTTCCAGATTGCGAGGGACCTTGATATGACGGGGGATACAGGATGTCGCTGAAGGTATGGGAGACATCTGAGCCTACAAGTCGCAGTTGGCTGACTGCTGAGTCTAATTGATTCAGTGAGACTTTCAGCATCGTGCGCCTGTTAGTAGAACATATTGTTCTGTTAGCTGCTAGTTGGGACTTGAGCAATTGAGAGATATTATTGAGTCGTTTGTTTTTGTTGTTGTTGTTGTTTGTTTTTTTTTGTTTTTTTAATAAATATTTGTATTGCGACATAATTACATGCAACAGATTACATAACAGCTAGTAGACACCATCTACTAGAGCTTGCCAGATACATTCCATCAAAGCAAATCATCGAACACGAATCATGAAAACGAAACTAAACAAAAAGTATCAAAAAACCTAAAAACGAAACTAAAACTAACAAAAATACTCACTAAATAACCTACTCACTAAACAACATACATATGCGAACAAGCAAGGAAACCGCCCTCATTGCCAAACACGTTTATAATGGACGAAGAATCACAACACTGAGCAGTAGAAAGGTGACCAAGCGATTCAGCAGCGGCGGCCACGGCGACGGCGGCCACGGCACCCGCGACGGCAACGGCGAACGACGGCAGCAGCAGCGGCGGCGGCGAACGGATCTCACAGCACACCGCGCCGCAAACGACGGCACTACTCGACCGACGGAGGCATGCGTGTGCCTGAGGTCTGTGTCCGTTTGTCCGTGTCTGTGTATCTGTGTATGTGTGTATGTGTGTATGTGTGTCTGTGTATGTGTGTGTATATGCGGCTGTGCTGTGTGTATATGTGTCTGTGCTGTGTGTCTGTCTGTCTCTCTGTATGTGCGCGTGTGCGTGCGTGTGCGTGCGTGCGCGTGTGTGCGTGTGTGCGTGCGTGTGTGTGTGTGTGTGTGTGTGTGTGTGTGTGTGTGTGTGTGTGTGTGTGCGTGTGTGTGTGTGTATGTGTTCTTTGCAGCCCGCCTGGCCAAGCCAGAATGGTGCCAGTAACGTCGGTACAAATGTCCCGGCTCCGGGGAGGTCTGGGGGTTACCGCCCCGGCCGGGAAGAGCTGTGGGGTACCTCCCCGGCGCTCCAGACGGGCCGCAGCCCCCGCCCGCACTGCCTCGCGCTAGGTTCGCATGGCATCGCGTGGCAGTGCCCCATCGGCCGGCCGGGCGCGCCGCCCGTCAGCCCGTTAGACTGGCGTGCCGCGCGCCCGGCCGGCCGACCGGCCACACAATAATTGTAGGGCCGGTCTCAGGCTAGCCCGGTTGAGATAGGGCGGGGGTCTCGGTGTGCGTGTGCGTGTGTGCGTGTGCGTGTGCGTGTGCGTGTGCGTGTGCGTGTGCGTGTGCGTGTGCGTGTGCGTGTGCGTGTGCGTGTGCGTGTGCGTGTGCGTGTGCGTGTGCGTGTGCGTGTGCGTGTGCGTGTGCGTGTGCGTGTGCGTGTGCGTGTGCGTGTGCGTGTGCGTGTGCGTGCGTGCGTGCGTGCGTGTGTGTGTGTGTGTGTGTGTGTGTGTGTGTGTGTGTGTGTGTGTGTGTGTGTGTGTGTGTGTGTGTGTGTGTGTGTGTGTGTGTGTGTGTGTGTGTGTGTGTGTGTGTGTGTGTGTGTGTGTGTGTGTGTGTGTGTGTGTGTGTGGGTGTGGGTGTGGGTGTGGGTGTGGGTGTGGGTGTGAGTGTGGGTGTGGGTGTGGGTGTGGGTGTGGGTGTGGGTGTGGGTGTGGGTGTGGGTGGGTGTGGGTGTGTGTGTGTGTGTGTGTGTGTGTGTGTGTGTGTGTGTGTGTGTGTGTGTGTGTGTGTGTGTGTGTGTGTGTGTGTGTGTGTGTGTGTGTGACATGTCGGTTGGTTCGTTAGATTGTTCGACAGCCAGCTTGTAAGTGAATATGCTTCATGTGTCCCCATTTCTTTTCAAATATCTCGAGTTTGTTAAATAATCTAGCAGCAGTCTATCTCGGCTTCGTGTTTTAGTTTGTTTCTTAAATGAATAACGTTTGAAATGCTTTCTTTGTGCCGTGCTTCATAAATTACAAGTTTTGCCAATGTGATAATAAGGGCTTCAACTGCACTCAAGTTGGTTAGAAAGAACCAAGCTTCAATGTTTATTCGCAAGTTAATTTGATATCGCGCCCTTATGTCGGATGTCATAATATTTATGAAAGACTGCACCATTCGGTTGACTAGTGCAATGCCAAAACATGTGTACCAAGGTTGCAAGCTCTTGTTGACAAAATGTGCACTTATCATCGTCTTTGACGTTAATGATTTTCAAAAGCTGTTAGTCGTGAGAATTCGGTTGACTAGTTTGCAATGAAATATTATGATTCGCGTCGAACGCGTGATTTTGACTACTTCAACGAAGCTGTCGCCTACGAAACACCCGGTATCTCTTATCCATTTTTGTCTCTGGCACTCGTTTGATCGGGTAAGTTCGGTTTGTCTGCATTCTACAAATGTATCATATGCGAAACGTGTAAAATTGGGATGGTTCATAATAAGGTTCATTCTTAAAGGTATTATAGGTTTTGGTACCTTGCTTGATGCTTGCAGTTTTACGCAATCCGGTAAGCTTCTCAATAAACTTGAATAACAAAGGACAGTCATACTCACTCCGAATTTCGCCTTTAACGCTTCTCTAGTCATAACTTGACCTGTACATTCGTCGACTAAATCCCCTAGAAACCTTATACCTCTCCTGTTCCAATCCTTTACAACCGGACATTTGAATTTCGCGTAATCATTGAACCACAGGCTTTCCGTTAGTATGTGAGGAGTGCCTGGGTTGTAATTTTGACTGAAACGCCAGAATGCCTCCAGTACGTCTTGCCGAAAAGGATTGTTCATTTCATGACATATTTTTTGGATTTTTTTACTTCCATATTGCATAATGTTTTCAATATTTGGAACTTCACTTTTAGCTGATTTTGCCCAAGCAGCGTTGGATGTCATCAGCCTCTTCAACCATGACAGTTTCAAACTTCTTACAAATGCCTGTAAGTCTACCATACTCAGTCCACCTGCAGACAAATTCTGAACCCTTTGGCTCGTTTTATGGGGTCCCTTTTGCCTCCCCACAGAAATGAAAAGAAAAGACGTTCCAGTTGTTTTAACTCTATTTGTGAAGGCTTTGGCAGAGCTGTAAGTAAGTGAACTAGTTTATAAATTAGTAAAGACCATTGAGTCGCTTGGTTGATTGAGCCAACAGAGTAATTTGCGTCCGATATGAGATCATGTTAGTGGTGACGGTAACTGCCCAGGAACTGTAACTTAGGTATATTTTACCGACAGGGATGAAGAGATGCCCGGGGTCAGCCGGGGTCCGTTCGGATGATGCATGGAGCATCAGGGCGAGCCAGCCAAAGAGTGCGATCGTCGGGAGCCCCATGGTCATCGCCTGTAATGACAGAAATACGCATTAGCCAATGTCTGGAAACAGAAGCTTCACACAAATCAATAACACAAAAACCTTTGGGTACCAGTCGAGCAGATCGGCAAAGTTAGCCAATGCTGCATTTCCAAATGTTTGCTGGATAAGAGCGACATTTGGGTCTGCTGTTCCGTTAGACAAACATTCCGAGTCATATTCAACCCTTGGTCTCTTGTCATTGTCGTTAGTCCGCTCATCAGATGAGTCGTTTTGCCTTTTTGGTACGTACTTTTGCCTGGCGTTTGCGTACCTATAACCTTCGAGAGGAGCGTTAGTGTCAGCAGGGCCTGGCATGGGACCTTGCGACCTGAGGAAATATCTCCTCTGTGGCACCGACGTTGGTGCTGGGCTCCTCTGTGACAGCGGTGTCAGCTGGCCGTGCTCGCCACCTTCCGGTGAATGTGGCGAATGTGAAGACTGCGGGGCTGGCGGTTGCTGGTGAAGGCTGTAGCGGACTTGTATTTTCTGCGGCTTCTTGCATTCTTCCTGCTTCTGTTTCCTCTTCTTCTCCTACAGCAGCTTCTCCCATCTGCTGAACTCCAGGATTAAATGACGGAAGTAGATAGTTGTCCGTCGGCTGCATCGTCTGAGTTGGCTGTGGCGGTCCTCCAGTGGTGTACCAGACCTGGTCACGGAAGGGCTGTCGTGCAGCTCGCAGCGGCTGTTGACGGATGGGCTGATCTTCTGGCCTGATACTTACCTGTACAGGGCTACAAACCGAATCGTACGTGTTGTCCCACGCGTCGTTCGAATCCCGATGGCGAAGATTTTGAGTGCACCATTTTTGTTTTCCCAGTTCGCATGTTTTTGATGCAGTAATTTTCTTCTCCCAATTTAAATACAATACGGAACTAGTTTTTCCAATAAAGTGTAAGTTTAGTAGAGTTACCTGGTTGTACTGAAGGGTCGAAATAGAAAACCAAGTCACCAGGCTTGAAATTGGACGTAGTCGCTGTTTTCTGAATGAGTGATTTGTTGTGGTCCCTGGTCTGTTGTATGTTGTTTGCGACATGTGTGTATGCGTTGTGCAGATGTTCGAACATGACAGGCACGTAATATTCCCCAGAGTAGCGAAGACGGGGCTGAAGTAACGTGTCTACAGGTAGCACGGGGTCGCGTCCATACATGACAAAGTAGGGAGAGTATTTTGTTGACTCATTCTTACTCATGCGATAAGCGCCTAAACATGGTTCCCACTTGGTCTGATCTTCACTGATTTGTTTTGTAATCATCTCATTCATGCAACGGTGAAAGCGTTCTGTTTTACCGTTTGATTGAGGATGATAGCTTGATGTCCTTGAAATTTGTCCTTGAAATCCTTGAAATTTCTAACTCTTTGTTCACAAGATCTAATAGTGCATTGCAATATTCTGTTCCCTGGTCGCTAATAATGAGCCGGGGACATCCATGGCGAGAAATTAATTAACTCAGGAGAAGCTGTGCCATGGTATTGGCAGATTTATCTGGGATAGCGTATGCCTCGGGCCATCCGCTGAAATGATCAACTATAGTGCAAACATATTTGTTTCCTTCATCTGTGACTGGAAATGGGCCACACGTGTCGATACCTACGATTTCCATGGGTGCGGTAGGCACCGGCATGTCCTGCATAGAACGTCTCTCTTTGCTCAATTTCTTTCGTTGACACGTTTCACAGGATTGAACATATTGTATTGTATCTTTTAGAAGATTGGGCCAATAGTATGATTTCAAGATTTTGTCAGTTGTTTCTCTATGCCTAAATGACCTCCTAAGTAACCATCATGCGCTCCATCAAGAACAAAGTTCCGATACCCTGGCGGGATAACGAGTTGCATGCGAGTTTGTGGTCTGGTTTTTGTACCCTTTTCAACATGATCAACATTCAACATTCATTCAACATGATCATCTTCGAAACAGTATTTTGACAATAACCGAGGATTTGGGTTTTGGGCCTGTAGTTCCGAAATAATAGTTTGTAGTTCATCATCTGCAAGCTGAGCTTGTCTTAGTACGTTTTGATCAAAATTGTGATAGTCTAGTGGTTTCTGTTCTGATTCATCTGACTCGATCGGCATTTTGACAGCGTTGTCAACAACATTAACATCTGAAGTCATGTTTATGTCTGCCGTTTCTCCTTGCCAGTCTAAATGTTCATTGTATTTCAGATTTCCAGCGAGGGTCGTGTTGTGCAAACGGGAAAGCATGTCGGCAGCTACGTTTTTGGGTCCTGAAATGTATTCAATTTTGCATGCGTATTCACCAAGAATAATGGCCCATCTTTGGATACGAGGATTTTTCATTTCACTGGTTAAGAGATGTTTCAAGGGCTTGTGATCCGTATAAACAGTAATATATGTGCCAATCAAGATAGGTCTGAGTTTCTCTAAACTATAAACAATAGCGAACGACTCGCGTTCGATAGTAGGCCATTTCTGTTTTTGTTCTGAAAACTGATGAGACACATACACGATTGTGACCATCATGTTCCTGCATCAAGACAACACCCATTGCATACTGTGATGCATCAGTATATAACTTTAATGGTTTCGAAATGTCTGGAAAGGCCAAAATGGGTGCTTGAAGTAGCGAATTCTTGAGGAACTCGAACGCGCTCTGCGCTTCATATGACAATCTAAATCTAGCGTTTTTGCGGGTGAAGGCTGTGAGGGGCTTTGCGATTTTGCTGAAATTCTGAACATATTTCCTGTAGTATGAAGTCATACCCAAGAAACTGCGGACTTCGTGAGTATTCTCTGGTGGCTGGAGATTTTTCATTACTGATACTTTTTCTGAATCGACCGAGATTCCTCTGTCCGAGATAATGTGGCCGAGGTAATTCAGCTCTTTGTTGATGAAATCACATTTCGAAATTTTGAGTTTGAGTTTAGCTTTGCGCAGCCTATCAAACACTTCTCCGAGGTGCCTGATATGGTCTTCAAACGTTTCACTGAACACTATAATGTCGTCTACAAAGGCAAGTGCAAAATGGCGAATATCGCCCAAAACTGCATTCATGCAATTTTTTAAAACGGCTGGAGATCCCGCCATTCCGAATGGCATCTAGTTGAATTAGAAAACTCCTGCATCTGTGCCAAAAGCAGTCTTCTCTTTGTCTTCTTTTTTGATTGAAATTAGCCAAAAAACTTGCTACATATCTAAACTAGTTCGAAACTTTGATTTTCCAAACGCGTAAAAGATGTCTTCTGCTGACGGTATACTGGCTGCGGGGCGCACTGTAATGGCATTGACTTTCGAAAATCTACACACAATCTCATAGAGCCATCTTTCTTTGGAACCAAAAGTACTGGGGACATCCAGGGTGAATTGCTTCGCCGAATTACATTAGATTTATCATTTCTTGAACCTGTTCTTCTAGAATGGGTCGGTAAGCTCAAGAGGGTCGCCTAGGGGGTTGAGAACACGGGGGATGGTTTTGCGTGTTAATTCTCATCTCAGTGATATTTGTAGAAGTCAATTCATCGTGGTTTTGCACAAAAATGTCTAGGTTTGGTTTCAAAAGTTTGATCAATACTTCAAGCCTCTCAGTGGGAACATGATCCAAGTTGAACGTTGAAAGGATGTCTGAGGGACTTGGTTCTTCTTGGTTGCTTGCTTCGGCAGTGACAAGTGAGATGTTTGAGCTTTGCTCTTCATCTCGGTACTTTGTGGCCGTTCTTAATACTTGACCCTTTGTAAAATGAACGTAGCGGCCAGCATCATTGACAATAGCCCAAGGAATATGTTTGTTTTTGGAAAGCTTGACCAGAGCATTGGGCATTACAATGCCTGGTTCGTCCTCAAAGCATGGTGAGGAATGAAGTTGTGAGATTACAAAATTTTCACCAGCTTGCTTCTTTTTGGAAATTAAGCATTTGACTTGTACGTCCGAACGTCTAGCGGAGGACGTAGCGGAGGACGTAGACGTCCGTGGGAAGACGTCTACGTCCTCCGCTAGTCTCACGAGATTTATTCCTTTCTTTGCCTGGACACTCTGTTTTTCTTTCAATGGGTACACTGAGCTTCCGATAATGAGAGTCTGACTTTCAAAATCAAGTTTGGCTTTGCGAGCTTTCAAGAAATCGATTCCGAGGATCATACCATGTTTGAAGTCTTTCACCACCACAAAATCATGATACATTCTAACTTTTCCAAGAGTGATGCGAATTCGTACTGTTTCAGACACTTCAAGTGTATGACTAGTAGCAGAGCGAAAAGTAATTTTTGACGAGCTTTGAGTGGGTTTGACCAGCTGAAGGTCACATAATTTCACAAATTCTTCGCTAACTAGGGAAAGTTGCGCGCCTGTTTCGAGAAGTGTTCTGAATTGATGTGTGCCGATGTGTATGTCAATGTATGGACAATTTGCACTTACCTGTAGGGTATACGCGGTCTGCGTTTTATCCTCTCCCGGGTGAGGCTCCTCCAGCTTCCCTGACGCTGGTGCTGATGCTGACCTTGAGCTGCCGCAGCTCGCTTACGGCAGGCCCGTTGTATATGGCCCGGGATGCCACGGAAATGACAGATCGGGCCAGGGGCGCAGCCAGACCTTCGGCAAGGGAGGGGCACAGTATCCCCAGAGGGCCCCCTCGGCCAAAGGCCCCCCCCCCTCCAAAAAAAAGAAGCGCGAAATGGTATCTCCTCGGATTTATGCCTCTATATTTTGCAGGGGTCCTAAATTATCGCAAAAAACGTCGGACAGACCCATGTTGAACAGACCCCATGCGTAGATTGACTGATAAGTACCGTAGTCTGATACAAAATTATGTGCGGCAACTGACTCCCTTTGGAACCATGTGAAGTATTAACACGCGCACCGACGTGGGGTGCAGATATCCGCCCATCAGAGGTTTTCGCAAATATTGGGAAAACGGCGGTGTGTAGCGCCACCAAACTTAGCATAGCTCTTTGGGCATCAATTATCCACATCTTGTGTTATTTTGTATCTCGAGTCATCTCAGGTCAGGTCAACAGGTCCTGTTAAGTGAACCTGTGGTGCTTCGGCTTATCTTTATTTTGCAGCGTTTTACCCACCGCGTCAGCTCTAGTATTCCCGCGTCATATTTGTCGCCGGAACATTCCAGAACGTTATTAATTCGTATACTTTCATATTATTAATATGTTATTGGTTAACCAGATTCATCTGCAATTTGTTTTCCGTCTTCATATTTCTCTTGTAACTCATCGTACCTGATTTTCCTATAATCAGTTTCTGTATTCGTAACTTAAATTTATATTTAGAACATACTCGATTTCACACTTGGCAACGTGGCATTCTGCCCACTCTCGCTCTGCTCTCGCGCCAACCGGTTGGTTCATTCGTCGCTCGTCTAAAATATTATTACTTTGCTCTTCAAACTTAACGTAACTTATTTATCACCATATACTTACATTCACACATTATGTAGCTGTCCACTTTTCTGATCTTCGGCATACTGCCTGGGTATTCAGTTGTCGATTCGGTTGTTGTATCATGTACCCGCTGCTCTCGCTCGGGCCTGATTCATTTGTTCTGTTCTTGGGTTTTGATACCTGAAGTTAATACAACTGTGGGCGTGCATCAATTCGGTTTTCTTCCTCCAATGCTTCTCACCCCACAGTTTTGGTGACTGCCGACGTGATCATGATTTTGACTATCTTCCAACTTAATTTGAACACGCTTTCTTCAACGTGGCAACAATGTTCATTCCACCTTCGGTCTTGGTGAGATATTTGTTTGCCCTCTTCTATGGTTCGAGTCCTCTTTATAGTAGAGGTGGCACGCCTTGTCGCCCGCCCCGCCGTCAGCTGACTGATTTCACAGCTGACTGATTCCCGCAGCTGATTCTGCTTCACTGGTTTTGCTCCGTTCTGCTCGGTCGCTCCGATTCCCATTGAATGTGTATTGTCTGGTGAATATTTTGTGTGAACATATGATAATTTAACAGTTAAACATTGATATATTCTAACATTACTGAACATTTATTTGAATACTTTGTCATTACTATGCCTGACGAACCCAACATTGCAGTTATGGATTCTGTTAGTGAAGCCTCTGTTCATCGTGTCAGTATCAAGCCCCCTGCTTTCATGGAAACTGCTGTCCAGGGCTGGTTTGCGGTCATGGACGCCCAATTTCACATTGCCGGAATCACTTTGGAAGCAACCAAGTTCTACCATGTGCTGTCAGCCCTCCCGCCTGACACCATCGCTCACATCCCTCAGGTCACCCTGACTAGCAGGAACTTCCAGGAACTGCAGCAGGTCGTGACCGACATGTATGAGAAAACCAAACCTGAACTGTTTGAGCGTCTTATCAGTAAGACTCGGCTGACGGGACGCCCATCTCTGTTCCTCTGCGAGCTCCGTGAAGTGGCGGACAAGGTTGGTGTCGGAGATGACCTGATTCGTCACAAATTCGTTCAGTCCCTCCCGACCAGCATCGCTCCGGTGCTGGCCTCGCAGCGCGAGCTCACTCTCTCGCAGTTGGGGAAGCTCGCTGACGAACTGGTCCCTCTTGTCCAGGGGACTCTCACGGCGGTGATCGTTGTTAACGAAGGTGAACCTCAGTGCGGCCCTGGTGCGAGTCAGCACCAGTTTCCCCGCCAGTCTCAGCCCTGTCACACCTGCGAAGCTCCCAAGCTAGGCTTCCCAGCTCATGACTCCCTGCCATGTCACTTCGCTTATCCACAGTTGAGGCAACAACAGTCGAGCTTCCACAGGTACCCCGCTCAGGGTCGTGAAGCTGGCGCGTCTGGTGCGGTCCAAGGTCTGACACCGTTTCACGAAGGACAGAGACCCAAAGTGTGTCGTGCTCACGTGTTCTTCGGCGCACATGCTCGTACGTGTAAACCATGGTGTCAGTGGCCATCCAGGTCTGCTAACCTCAGAGTGCAGCCCTCGTCGCGCTCGGCCTCACCTGCTCGCGAACCACCCTCACCTCAGGGAAACTAGAGGGGCAGGCCGTTAATGCAGCCCTTGGCCTGCCACTTTTTTCGGGTTGCAGCCCAGGCTGGTTCACGGCCACTGAGATTTGTTGTCGACACAGGTGCTGGGGTTTCACTGATCCCACAAGAGTGTGTGAATGGTATCCTGATCCAGCCCACTGCCGTCTCCATCACTACCGCTAGTGGCCAGCAGCTTCGTGTGTACGGAGAGGCTGCTCTTGATGTTGTCCTTCCTGACCTGAGACGCCAGTTCACGTGGACGTTTGTTATCGCTGATGTGACAGAGCCAGTGCTGGGTAACGACTTCCTGTCATACCATTCGTTGATTGTCGACTGTGGTGCACAGGGCCTCCGAGATGCAACCACATCCCTCTCTGTTCTTGGAGTCCAGACGACCGAACCTGCGGTCAACCTGGTGGTCAACGACCTCTCTGCTCTTCCCGAGATAGTGCAACCTATCCTGCGTGATCACTCTTCTGTTTTGGAACCGTGCCAACCAGGTAACATGTTCAATGACTCATCTCTCACCTCCACCCACAGCATCGACACTGGTAGCACCCCGTCGACCTTTGCTAGTCCGCGGCGGCTTCCACCTGACAAGCTGCAGGCTGCCAAACAGTCGTTTGATGTTCTGTTGAAGACAGGAGTAATTCGCCCGTCCAGGTCTCCCTGGGCCTCCCCGATCCACTTGGTTCCCAAACGTGACCCCGGTGAGTGGAGAGTCACTGGTGACTATCGTGCTCTGAACGCAGTGACCAGACCAGATCGATATCCTCTCCCCCACATCCAGAGTCTGTCCACCAAACTGCATGGTATGACTTGTTTCAGCAAAGTGGACCTGCTTCGAGCCTACCACCAAATTCCCATGAACCCTGCTGATGTGGAGAAAACCGCAATCACCACGCCTTTTGGGCTGTTCGAGCACGTGTTCATGCCCCTAGGTCTGCGCAATTCTGGCGCCACGTTCCAGCGTGTGATGGATGGAATCTTCAGAGATGTCCCCTGCGTGTTCATCTATCTGGATGACATTCTGGTGTTTTCCGAGAACGAGGCGCAGCACGTCGCTGACCTGCGACTTGTGTTCAGCAAGCTGGCTGAGCACAAACTCCGGATCTCCCTCAACAAGTGTGAGTTCATGCACACGTCACTCGTGTTCCTCGGGCACCAGGTGTCCGAGAGGGGGCTCAGTCCTCCCCAGGCCAGAGTAGCGGAGGTTATTGACCTGCCCAGACCCCCTGACTCAGCGGCTCTGCGCCGCTATCTCGGCCTCCTCGGTTTCTACCGGTGCATGATCCCTCGCTTCGCTGATGTGGTGTACCCCCTCACTGAGCTGATTCGTCTGAACCCAAATAGTAAGGAGCTGCTTTGGGACGAGCAGCAGTCCCAAGCGTTCAGCGACAGTAAGGCAGCGCTGGCCGGGGCCTGTCCGCTGCCTCACCCACTACCACAGTGCCATGAGTATGAGTTGGTGACCGATGCCTCACAGGTCGCTGTCGGAGCCGTCCTTCACCAGATCGTCGATGGAGAGTCGATTCCTGTCGGATTTTTCTCCAGGAAACTCAGCCAGCCACAGCAGAGATACGCGGCCTACGACAGAGAGCTCCTCGCAGCTTACCTGGCCACGTTGCACTTCCGTGACGTCATCAAGGGTCGGCGAGTCACTCTCCTCACCGATCACAAACCCCTCGTGAGTGCGTTTCGCAGTCCACACGTGGCGAAGTCTGATCGCCAGCAGCGCCACTGGTCGGTGATTACCGAGTATGTCATGGATGTGCGGTACATCCGTGGCCGTGATAACGTTGTCCTCTTGTTCTTGTTGGGTTAGGGCGCATAGCCTCAGCGGGCTCAGAGCGTCCGTTTGGGTGTCTTCAGAGCGTCACCGTTGTCTTCGTATGGCAGCTTTCCGGCGTATGGTTACTAAGCTTGACAGAGGAAAAAGACTGGCTTTGCTGTGGTTCAGGTAAATTTCTGGTGTTATTAGAAGGTTCAATTAGTGTTTTCTAATATACTTAGGAAAATATGTGAGAGAAAATAATAAGAAAAACAAACAAAAATACAGCTCTAAAGATAGTTGCCTGGCTTTTTCATATTTGAGGCATAGGACAGTTTCACACATGTGCATCAACATGCCTCACAGACGTTCACAGACGTTGATGGTACGTTCAGAATCGCGATCTGGTCTGGTAGTCATTTATCAAGTAGAACATGTCGATCCGGCATATATCGGAGGGGCTGAACCCACTCTCTCGGCACATGTGCGCATAGACATACATTTAGCGCATCATTGCTCCTGACCCGAGGGGTATCCCAGCCTCCTGGTACCCTTCCCGGGCGCGTGTATACGCGTGTCAAAATCAGGTCCTTTGCAGGGAGGTCTATGTCTTCGTTCTTTTACTGGGAAATACCAACTGCTGAGTATTAGTAGCTCAAATGGATGACTAAGAATAAGAAACAATTAGTATGACTCAGCTACTCCTCACATACACAGGGTTAAATTGACCAGACATCCAACTCCAGTTATGGCTCACTCACACACCAACTACAACGCATTCATGCAGCACACTTCCATCATTCACTCACTTAGGTAAATAGTAGTCATTCCTGCCCTACTGATCAGACACCATTCATTCTCAGAACAAACAAACGTTTAACAAATAACAAAAAACATCAATATCAACAAGTCATATGCAACATTTGAATAGGATGTTACAGAACACAAGATTATCAAATCACAACAAGAAACATCAGCCATAACACAGCGGATACTAAAATAAAAATAAATAAATACAATAAAAAATAACAAATAAGACAATCATCACATGTGTTTCAACAGTTGGCAGTCTCGTAGGAACTTGAACACCTCATCGATGAGGTCCGGGTAGTCGTTACCGATGATTGATTTCAGCGTAACTGCAATTTGGTACCTCTGGCATGCGCTCACTATTGGGATTCGTTGATTCGCGAATGCTGGGCACTCTATCAATATATGTTTGACAGAAAGGAGACATAGATAGTGGTTACATTGAGGTCTCGGTTCACGATCCATTATGTAAGAGTGAGTAAATCGGGTATGTCCGAGTCGAAGCCGGCATAACACGATTTCTTCACGTCTGCTTTTCCTTGTACAAGTGTCCCAGTTACCACCCATTTCCTTAATCCCCTTTAGATTAGTGGTAGGTCTGTAGTTGGTCCAAAGCTGGTTGAATAAGTCATTCAAAGCACGACGCACACTAGGAAGATATTCCTTATATCCCATTTGGATTTCGAGTGCCTGATCAGAATGTACAGCCGCTTTCGCCTGGGCGTCAGCTATTTCATTGCCTGCAATATTACAGTGCCCTGGTATCCAAAGTATGGTGATGTCGTATCCGTTTTCCGCCAGTTGGTGAGACAGCGTGATAATATCAGTAATAATTGGATGCCCGGAGGTGGTGTCCTTTAGGGCACTCACAACCGACATAGAATCTGTACATACTACACACTTGTAAAACCTATTTGATTTGATATATTGCAGAGTCTGTAAAATAGCCACCGCCTCGGCGTTAAATACAGAGCATAATCCTGGCAGTTTAAATCTCTCATGTCTGTTTCCATGGACGAAAGCACATCCGACTCCCTCAGTTATTTTCGATCCATCCGTGAAGATGAATGTGAATTCAGGATGGCACCCTCTAAATTCCTGGAATTCACTTTGGACTCGTATCGGATCAATTGTGTCCTTCCTCTCATCTGTAAGCTTTTTAAGTTTACACCTGCGTAGTTTCCAGGGTGGAGTTGAGTCCTGTTTAACGACAATGGTGTGTGGAAAGTCAAATTGAAGTTCATTACAAAGTTCACTTAGTCTCTCATATACAGGAAAACCAGATATTCTCTTCATATAGTTTCGGTCAACAACATGTAGGGCGGAGTCATCGGTTATCAGTTTCTGGCAGGGGTGATTGTCACGACCTTGTATTTTCATACAATATCTCAGTGTTAAGTCCATGCGTCTCAGTCGAAGTGGGTAGACGTTGGTTTCAATCTGGAGTGGAAGTATTGGGGATGTACGTAATGCGCCCGTGGCTATTCGTAGACATTCATTTTGTATGCAGTCAATTGATTCAACCGCTTTGTTTTGAGGTCCGTCCAGTATTTGGCTCGCATAATCCAGGATGGGCCTTATCATTGTTTTGTAGATTCGTAGGAGCACACTTCGGTCAGCACCACAACCACGACCAGCCAAACATTTCAGAATCGACATCCTTTTTAAGGCCTTGGCTTTAACATATTGGACGTGTTTGTTTAAGTTCAATCTGGAGTCAAGGATGACACCGATAAATTTAACATGGTCCGAGTAGGGCACAGGTTGGTCATATATTTTCAACTCTGGAATGTGCATCAATTCCCGTTCTTTCATGTAGCGGCGGAAAATTATGGCGTTGGACTTAGGGGGCGAGAAAATGAACCCCCATTCATCTGCCCATCTGCCAACACAGTTTAATGCATTCTGCATTCCCTCGATCAATGGCAGAATATGTCTCCCTTGTACCCACATGGAACAGTCATCGGCATATAGGGCTCGGGAAATGTGTGAAGGGACATTGGAAAAAATGTCATTGATTGCGATATTGAACAAGATAGGGGATATGACCCCACCTTGTACTAAACCATTCTCCTGGTTGAAAATATCAGAGAGTCCACCACATTTCACCTGGAAAGTCCTTCCGTTCAAATATTCTCTCAAGAAGTTCATCATTCGGCCTCTAAATCCCAGGTCATACATCTTAGTCAGTAGTGTTACGATGGATGTCAAGTTGTAAGCACTTTTCAGGTCGAGAAAAATTGCCAACGTATATTTGTTGTAGAAGTAGCCCCTTCTAACTTCAGACTCTATTCGAGTCAGATGATCGGTGGTACTTTTGTCTTTTTTAAATGCACATTGATAGTCGGAAATCATATGATTGTGTTCAGTATACCATGCAAGTCTATTCGCAACCATCCTTTCCATAAGTTTGCAGAAACAGGAGGTAAGTTGGATCGGTCTGTAGGATTCCGGTTTATTGCCTGGTTTTCCCGGTTTTAAAATAGGTATCACAATGGATTGCCTCCATTCCGCTGGAAAACGTTCAGTACACCATATATAGTTAAACATTTTTTAAATTTCTGATAATTGAGTTTCGGTTAAATGTTTAAAAAATGCATAATGTATCATGTCTGGTCCAACAGAGGTATTTCCACACGCAGTTACAGATCTTTGCAGCTCGTCCATAGTAAATTCGGCATTATATACTTCACTATTATCGGAAGAAAATGTCGGCATCCGGTCGGACATAATGTTCAGACGGGTCCGGAACATAGGTCGATAATTTGTGGAGGATGACAGATCTGAATAGTATTGACCCAGTGCGTTTCCAACTTCGTGCGGATCATCAATGATATTTCCTCCAATGTCCAATACAGGGAGTGTTCGTTGGATCCTTTCCTTCTTGGTAAATTTCCTAATAATATCCCATAACTGACGCACAGGAGTTCTATAATTGAACATATGTAAAAGTTTTCCCACGACTCCTTTTTTGCACGGCGAATCACCTGTCTCGCCTTTGCCTTTGCCTTTTTATATTCCATTAATAACGTCGTCAGGGGTGAGCGTCTAAACCGGTTTAGGGTTCTCTTTCTATTCCGTATTGCATTTTTACAGTCTTCGGTCCACCATGGACAGCTATATTTTCCCTTTCCTGTCCTCTGGGGTATACATTCTGTCGCTGCTCGTTTAAATTCCTGGGTCATACTTGTACAGTTATCTATCCCCATCTCGTCACGGAAACGTAGATGACACCGTTCAATAAATTCAGTCCAGTTGGCTTTGTTAATGTTCCACCCATAGAAAACATCTGCACTATTAGTAACACCTTGGTTTATAGTACACGAAACGTATATGGGGCAGTGGTCACTGGAGTGCAAGTCTTCATCAGTACACCATTCCATATACTGGCCAATGTCGCTTGTGGTTAAGGTGACGTCGATATGGGACCACACCCCGGTGTAGTCATCCATCCGCGTAGGGCATCCGTTGTTCAATACGTTCAAAGCGTGCTGTCTGATTAACCGTTCCCATATACCACCTCTATGATCGCAGCGATCTGATCCCCAAATAAGGTGTTTGCTGTTTGCGTCCGCACATATAACAAATGGTTGTGGTAATTGAGAAATCAAGTCTTCCAGGTCCGAGTATAGAAACGTGTCGTTTGGGGGCAAATAAAGCGAACATATACTCACACGCATTCTGCCAACTCTTATCCTGCAGGCAACAGCTTGCAGGGATGTGTTTAAATCTATTTTAAAATGAGAATAATCATTTTTGACATATACACATGCCCCACCTTTCCGTATGTTCACATTTGAGTAAGCGTTATATAATGTATAATTATATAATCGGAAATCGTACGGATCTGAGGAAAGGAAATGTGTTTCCTGTATACAAATCACATCACTTGATCTTTCGGCAAGGTACGGTTTCACTTCTGACCATTTTGAAATCATTCCGCGGCAGTTCCATTGCATTATTTCAAATGGCATTGTTTTGTAATGTTAGTACGTGACCCTTGTAACAAAGCTGTACAGGTGCCTCATCCGTGCTTATCCAATCTTGTTTCAAAGTCGCGGCGTGATGTAGTTTGTAACAAATACCCTGATAAACAAAATAATAATATAAACATAAACATAAAATATTCACATAAAACTAGGAAGCGAAAACATAACATCTCTAAGTTGGATACCGAGTCACCATGCTTGACCTTGACCTTAGGCCAAGGGTTAATCCTCGAGACGCCCGCACCATTGTCCAGCCCACCCGTCTAGACAAGGTGCCTGGGGCAGTGGTCACCAGACTTGACCCCGACCAATCCTGAGCCACGTACGTCGTCCCTGCGGCTCTGATCAAGTGACCAGAACCGGTTCTGACCGGCACACATGTGGCGGCCTCGGTAATATTGCCGTACCGAATATGCAAAACACACCATTGGCATCTCAATAAAAGAAAACTACAAATGCGATAAAGACACATAAATGACAGATAAAGAGATATTCACATAAACTCTAATGAATCACACAACACAAGCTTAACAACAAAGCCACATGGAACATTGTCACCAAATTCATACACCTGGCTTATCTTTCCAAGACTTCTTCTGATTCGGAGCTGGTCGGTGAGAGCTTTTCTCCACAGATCGGCTCCGTCTGGCAAAAACCTGAGATGGGATCTCGTCAGTCGGTCAGTCAGAATCCATGTCATGATCCTTACATTCTTTCTCCTTTGTTTTCCTGTTCTTTACCGTTTTCCACTCAGACTGCTGAGTCTCTCTGTTAGCCGTGGCCACTGCACACTGCGCTCTCGTACTCACTCTCTCCTCATCCACATCCACACTCTCATTTGTTCCCTCTTTGTTCACACTTTCCTGTCTATCTTGGTCAACAGATGCACCCTGTCCCCCCCCCCCATCAAGCTTCAGCTGTTTCATCAGCTGGACAAACATGGCACTGAGCTGATCAATCTTTTTTTTCTAGTTTTTCTACCTTTTCTTTCATGTCACCTTCTCCCTGCCTTACGTTCTCACTTGGCTTACGGACAACATCCGCAAAACTTTGTAGGGCTGGTGGTCTGTGTGTGGTTTCAACTCGTCGCCTGGCCTCAGCATAGGGAATTTCCAACTCAACTTTCAGACTGCAGATGTCCTTCTCCCTGATCCACACAGAACACTCCCGAGAGCGACAGGAGTGTCCCGCCTGACCACAGTTGACACACTTTGACTCACATTCCCCATCATGCACATTTCCACCACGGTTGAGACATTTCTTTTCATTTCTGCACCTGTCCTGATGGTGTCCAAATTGACCACATTGGAAGCACATGAGTGGGCTGGGTACATGTCTTCTAATATGGTATGTCACATAGTCCAGGGTTAGCTTTTGGGGACAAGTTGGCATATCAAAGGTGAGTAGTACTGTGGGAGTTTGTACTACCCTGCCATCTACCTTCCTTGAGAACCTTTTGGCTCCAATGACTCCAAAATCAGACAGCCACTGAATAATTTCATCCTCACTGAGGTCCTGCAAGTCATAAGCATGGACGGTACCCCTGCTTACATTGAGTTTGGCATCCCGCACAATCTGACATTCCTCCCTGAGCAAGTTAGTAGCCTGCAAAAGCTTTTCCGTCTGAGTCTGTTTTTTTGTTTTAACAAGGAGACTGCCATCCCGGAGAAGGTTTGCCTTTTCTAGTTTGTCATTCCCCAGTACACCCCTCAGAGCAGCTTGCACCCATGGCCAACCCTTGGATCTAAGAGGTGTCCCACTTTTTAAGGTGATTTTCAGGTAAGACCCAGTAGGATCCCCCCAAAAACCTTCAGACACATCTTCTCCCCTTAAACGTTTCCCGGGTCTACTAACCACTACCATGGCACCATTTGATACGACATTCAATCATCAAGGACACAAATATAAAAAAGAGAAAGAAATACACAACTATTACTCCTAACACCTAATCTAGCACAGTCACACCTACCAAACACTCAAACCTAACCAATATGGGTACTTCACCGACAGGAGCTAGTACGCCAACGTCCTCACACCACCGCTATCCGGAACGAACTGTTACTAGAGATACGGTGAACCGTGATAACGTTGTCGCCGACTGTCTCAGTCGCCCTGTCCTCGCTGTGTCCCTCGACTCGTGTGACCTCCACTTTATCGCAGAACAGCAGGAGCAGGATGAGGAGACCTCCCGTCTGCGAGACTCCCTCGCAGATGGTGTGACGGTCCTCTGTGACATGACGACCCCTCAGCCGCGGCCGTTCGTACCTGAGGCGTGCCGCCGCTCAGTCTTCGGCAGGTTTAACAACCTGTCTCACCCCGGTCGTAAAGCCACAACTCGCTTGTTGACTTCTCGGTACTTTTGGCCTTCTATACGCAGGGATATTCATCACTGGGTGCGTGAGTGTCTGTCTTGCCAGGAGGCAAAAGTCCACCGCCACACGAGGTCCGCTCCGGGATCATTTGACGTGCCTTCTGCGCGTTTTGAAACTGTACACATTGATATCGTTGGACCCCTACCCCCGTCTGTACCTCATGGTCAACCGTCCACTTCTCCATTTCGTTATTTGTTAACCTGCATCGATCGTGCCACCCGCTGGGTAGAAGCTACGCCCTTAGTTAGTATTACTGCAGAAAGTGTCGCTTCCGCGTTTTTGGAGACATGGGTCTCGAGATTTGGAGTTCCCCTGTATGTGGTCACTGACAGGGGTGCTCAGTTTGAATCAGAGTTATTTCAACATTTGTCAGCAATGGTTGGATTTCATCGCTTGCGAACCACATCTTATCACCCTACATGTAACGGCATGGTTGAAAGATTTCATTGTACACTGAAGGCAGCTATTCGTTCTCGCAAACAGGAGTGGCTACGTGCACTGCCTGTCGTTCTGCTTGGCATTCGCGCCATGCCGAACGAGTCCGGTTTTTCCCCTTTCACAGCCGTCACGGGAACACAGCTGCTGTTCCCGCAGTGTTCTGCCGCACGGACAAGCGTCACTTCTGGGAAGAAGTTCATCCGCGAGCTGGCTCACCACATGTCGGAGATTGATTTCGTTTCCCTATCGCGCGGTCATCATCATGCCAGTGTACCATCATCTTTCGTTCCCGCCGACCTGACCACCTGTACTTATGTGTGGTTGCGCGTTGACCGCGTACGCCGCCCCCTGGAGGCCCCTTACCGCGGGCCCCTGAAGGTTGTCCGTCGGACTCAGAAGTTTTTTGTTTTGGAGCTCCTTTCAGGTGATCACGACACTGTCAGTATTGACCGCCTGAAGCCTGTATGTATGCCCGTGCCCCTTGACCAGGACTGTTCCAGGGGAGCGCAATACCCCGCAACCTCAGTGTCGAGACCTGAGGAGGAGCGAGCGCGCCGGACACCTCCGCCTACTGAGCGCGGGTCTCCGGGCGCTGGGGCGCCGCCGGGGCCGACCTCTGGCGGCGACTGCCGGCCGCCCTCTCGCGGCGACCCGCCGCATCTCGTCGCGTCTCCGGCTGCTGGGGCGCCTGACCCACAGCTGCTGTGTCGCGGCGACCCGCCGCATCTCGCCGCGTCTCCGGCTGCTGGGGCGCCTTACCCACAGCTGCCGTGTCACGGCGACCAGCCGCTGCTGCCGTCGTGGCGCGGCGATCCGCGGCTGCCCAGTGACAGTGATGAGACGACTGACCCAGTGACAGTGACCCCTCCCAGTGGTGATGGTCCGAGCCGACCTGCAGTGCCGGGGCAGTCGCCGGAGCCGGTGGTACGGACGCGCTTCGGCCGCGTCGTGAGATTTCGACGCCGGCCTGACTTCATGTATTATTAGTGTGATGTATTTTTTCTCGTATGTGTTCTGTACGCTCCGCTCTGGGATGGAAAGTCATGTGGTGCTTCGGCGTATCTTTATTTTGCAGCGTTTTACCCACCGCGTCAGCTCTAGAATTCCCGCGTCATATTTGTCGCCGGAACATTCCAGAACGTTATTAATTCGTATACTTTCATATTATTAATATGTTATTGGTTAACCAGATTCATCTGCAATTTGTTTTCCGTCTTCATATTTCTCTTGTAACTCATCGTACCTGATTTTCCTATAATCAGTTTCTGTATTCGTAACTTAAATTTATATTTAGAACATACTCGATTTCGCACTTGGCAACGTGGCATTCTGCCCACTCTCGCTCTGCTCTCGCGCCAACCGGTTGGTTCATTCGTCGCTCGTCTCAAATATTATTACTTTGCTCTTCAAACTTAACGTAACTTATTTATCACCATATACTTACATTCACACATTATGTAGCTGTCCACTTTTCTGATCTTCGGCATACTGCCTGGGTATTTAGTTGTCGATTCGGTTGTTGTATCATGTACCCGCTGCTCTCGCTCGGGCCTGATTCATTTGTTCTGTTCTTGGGTTTTGATACCTGAAGTTAATACAACTGTGGGCGTGCATCAATTCGGTTTTCTTCCTCCAATGCTTCTCACCCCACAAACCCACCTCCATGCAAGTTTTTGAAAGTTAAGTGACCCCGCCTCCAAGCAAGTTTTTGGAAGTCGTGCCAAAGTGATTGACCGAGCGGTTTCAAACTCACATGACTTAATAAGGTCATAAGTACCTACAATTCGTTTATCTTGGATTTCTAATATCGGTGACTTAAGGTCAGATCCAGGGACGCAGACAGACCTTCGTCAAGGGAGGGGGGAGGCACAGCATCCCTAGGGGTCCCTTTGATCAACCCCCCCAAACAAAACAAAAATGGCGTAAAATGATATATCCTCGGATTTGGGTCACTATATTTTGCCGGGCCCCCAAATAGTCGCAACAAAAAAACGTCAGACAGGCCCATGTCGAACAGAACCTATGCATAGATTGACTGATAAGTTCTTAGTCTGATCCCCCCCCCCCCCAAAAAAAAAAATGCGGCAACTGATCCCTGTTGGCACCATGATGTGAAGTATTAACACGCGCACCGACTTGGGGGGCGGATATCCGTCCCCTGATATGCGCCCCCAAGTTTTCGTAAATATTGTAAAACGTTGACACGCAGCGCCGCTAAACTTGGCGCAACTCTTTGGGAACAATCACCCAAGTTGTGTGCCATTTTTTATCTCGAGTCATCTCAGGTCAGGTCAACAAGTCACTTTCAGTGATCCCACCTCCAAGCAAGTTTTTGAAAGTTTGTGGTCGTGCCAAAGTGATCGACCGAGCGGTTTGAAACTCACAGGATTCATTTAGGCCATAGCCCATAAGTACCTATAATTCGTATATCTCGAATTTGTAATATTGGTAACCGAAGGTCAATTCGATTGGTAAACTTCCATTATAAGTACATGGAGAAAATAAAAACACGTATAAATCCACAAAAAACGCTTAAATTTGACCAGTTTTCACCAGGTGCCTACACCATTCTTGCGCCAAATGCAAAGATCGAAGTCACATTTTTGTTATGTGACCTCTACGAGGTCAACTCAGGTGACCCAAGAGGTTACGTGTTTTTAATTCAATAACTCTTTGCCAAATGAAGGTAGAGTAATGGAGTTATCAACAATGTGCTTCGCTCGTCGAGACACGTTGATTGGTGTAAAATTTGAACTTGATCTGCCTTGACCTGAGCACAGGGCATGTCAATTTTCGAATATGACCTAACTAGGTCATGATCATCCGACATACTATTCGATGTCTCGACAGAGAAACACAATGGTAAAAACGCTAAGTATCACTCTAGCATGCGTATCTCAAAAGTTATTCTCTAAAAACAATTCCGCTATTTTGAGAATATTTCACGTTCGATGGCCTTCCCTGAGATCAAATCTGATTGACCCGAGATCAAATCTGATGAAGCCTGAGTGACAACAAATTAAATTATCTTTCGCACTGGCGAATCCAGCCTCTCTCCGTGGGGGCATCTTTTTGTGGCAAAAAGGTACCCCCATTTTCCCCCGAAGATTTGGGCCCGTCGCCTTACTTTGGTATTCGAGCTAAGAAATTCACTTTTCAAATTCACAACAAAATGATTTTTTTTCCGAAAAAAAGTTTTTCCTATTTTGGACGGTCAAAAACACAAAATTTTGAATATTCCAGATAGCCATTTTGAAGAAAATGTCATTTATTTTCTTTTGACGTTTTTATTTGCAATTTGCTTCAAAATTCTATTTTCTACGATTGTTCAAACATTAATCGTTTTTCTGCCAAAAATGGCATGACATAGCGTCATTAAAACGTCATTATTTCCCACAATACTGCATCAATTTAATTGGACTTTGGGCGAGAAGGCGTATAATTGATGCAGCAAAATGTACTGAAAGTTTGACGTTGATATCTATTATAGTCTTGAAACTATTGAGAAAATCCGGGAGGGGGCTGATTCTGCCCCCCCCCCCCCCCAGCGGGGTGCGGGTTAAGTGTCACCGGGGCTGCTTGAATTGCATCAGGTGCGCTGTTTTGTCTATCATTGAAAGAAAGGGATGCATACAAACTTCAAATTCAATCATTCAAGAGAAGAAAAAACTTCTGTTTTCACGAAGTTTTCTCCTAACATCACTGTTTTTCACGTTCAGTGCAGGGAACGTGCGGGGGGGGGGGGGCATACTTGTATTGAATGCCCCTCTAAGATTCCTGTGGAAGGAGGGGGGTATTTATCCCTGATACTCCCTGGATCCGCCAGTGCCAGCAATAACCACCAAGGAGAGCCTCTGCCAGACACTTACCTAATGGAATTCATTTTCCCATTTTCCAAATTTGTATAAGTAATTACGAAAGTTGTCATGCCGCGAAGCGGCGCGAAATTTTCCGGTTGGGGCTGCCTGAATGGCATCAGGTGCGCTGTTTTCTCTATTATTAAAAAAGGGAGACATACAAACCTCAAATTCAATCACTCGAGAGGGAAAATACTTCCGTTTTCATGAAGTTTTCTCATAGGATCATTGTTTTTCACGTTCAGTGCAGGGAACGCGCGGGGAGGGAGGGGGAGGGGGCATACTTGTATTGAATGCCCCTCTCAGATTCCTGTGGAGGGGGGGGGGGGCATTTGTCGCTGATGCCCCTTGAACCCGCCAGTGCCAGCAATTATCGCCAAGGAGAGCCTCTGCCGGACACTTACCTAATGGAATTCATTTTCCCATTTTCCAAATTTGTATAAGCTATTGCGAAAGTTGTGTCATGCCGCGAAGCGGCGCGAAATTTTCCGGTTTTTGACTGTGGATAGCTGGATTTTGACTGCTGGAAAGACGATTTTACGATAAATTGGGAACGCGCGGGGGGGGGGGGGGCATACTTGTATTGAATTCCCCCCTCCCAGATTCCTGCTGGGGGGGGGGGGGGGGCATTTTCCCCTGATGCCCCCCCCCCTGGATCCGCCAGTAATCTTTCGGACGTTTTTTTCTTCTTCTCGCGCGTCGCTACCTCTTTTTGTTCTCGAGATATAGACGGGTTTTGGGAAGGACACCCATTTATGGCCTAAATTTTACCTTTGTTGACCTCTGGTGACCTCAATGACCTAAATGACCTGACCTAAAATAATGACTTAGTACATTCATTGGACCTTGTTTGTTTCGAGCTATCTAACCTGTTTCTGTTTGTCGCTATACGTTGCATGACTTTTGAAATATTGTAGGGGCGGGTATCCACCCCCCGTCGGTTCGAACTTGGTGCGAACCCAGTCTGTGCGTGGGTTAACCATTTTAGATGCACGCACAAGGCACCTTGAAGGTCCCAGCAGCAACACAATCAATAAGAGGCAACGCGGAACGTCTGGCCCTCAACATTTTACGTTGTCCCGATTGCTCACGTTTGTGACATATTACATTGGAAACACATCAATTCGAGGTAATTCACAGTCACTAATGTGTAGACTATGGAGTGCGGAGGGGCTTTACGCGAAACGATCCGTCGTAAGTTTGGAAAGACAACTTCAGAAAATAGCAACGTATAAAACTTCCATTGAAAATGTTAAGCGCTCACGGGATTTTCAAGTAGCTTGTCTTAGTGTATGGCCACTTGCAGATCCAGCAGGGGGGGGGGGGGGGGCAAGCTGTCATGCCCCAAACCGCCCAAATTCGACCAAAATTTGACATATTTTCTGATTTAATAAGAAGTTAACCCGCGCCCCGCTGGGGTATTCGGTCGAACACGCTGGGGGGGGGGGGGGGGGGGGCAGATTCTGCCCCTTCGTTATATTCCGAACCAATAACCGCAGCGAGACGCGCAAGGCCGTAATTGAGCTCTCTCAATGAGCCGCATCTAACGTTTATGAGACATTTTCAAAATAAGTCACATCTCAGGACACGGCCAGGCCAAAAGTCAAAATTAAGGTATTTTAGTTTTTGGGCCATACTTTCCATCCAAAGCCTTAGATTGAGACTATTATCGCACAAAGTACTCTCACAGATATAATACATCTCCCGCATTAGGAAAAAGTGAAATTGTAAGCAAAGGTTAAGGTCAAGATCAGGTCACAAAAGGTCACTTTTGGCAAGAGGTCTACGAAGGTTATTTTACACGCATAATTTGATAGTAGCAGCCATTTGCACAACCTGACACCATATATGGTCAAGGTCAGGTCACATAAGGTCAAAATTTGGAATTGATTCATCTAAATAAAAAAGGCATGTCTCTAGACCAGTTTTGTCTCAGAAAAACAGTGGTGGCATTTATTTGTCTGTATCTGGTCAATAAAAGCAAAAAAAACGTAACTTAAAAAAATGACGTCATGAGTTACTTATGCTTACGGAGCCATAAGTCAATTAAGATATTGCTTTGAAATTTGGTTTGGGTATCGTCCATACCTGGTTCACTCAGATATATTCCGTTTTTCATATCTGGAAAAGTTTTCTGGAAAATTTTATATTTGTATTTTTAGGAGTCAAAAACCCAAACTTTCGCAAATCTGAGATGGTAGTTTTGAAGAGAATGTCATTTCCTTTCTTTTGACGTTTTTCATTTATAATCTGCTTCAAAACTCGATTTTCTACGATTTGTAAAACATTTATCGTTTTTCGACCAAAAATGGCGTGACATGACGTCATTAAAACGTCATGATCTCCCAAAGTGCTACAGCAAATTCATTGAACTTTTGTAAAAAGACGTAGAATTAATGCAGCATAAGGTACTGTAAGTTGTATGTCGATACCTATCATAGGAGTTGGGCTGAGGGGCCGAGGCCTTCTCCCATTGGGCCGAGGGGCCCTTCGGGCCCCTCGACCCAATGGGGGGGGGGGGGGGGCACGTGCCCCCTGTGCCCCCCCCCCTGGCTGCGCCCCTGGATCAGGCGATTGTCCATTGTCCAGCGGTACTCCTGCGAAGTATTGCCGTTAGTACCGTGCGGTGGCCTGGTTTGTACGGGGTGATGCTGAGGGGGACGTTGGTTGAACCTGTCCTGCTGGTACTGCTGTGGAGGAAAACGGGGCTGTTGCTGCTGGTACTGCTGGTTCACCTGTGGCTGTACCTGGAACGACTGTTGAGGCGTCTGCTGCTGGGTGCCTAGTACCTGGCAAATGTCGGCAAGTTTTTCAGTCACAGTGTCCAGTTTCTGCTGCATGGTGTCAGTGATTTGAGTGATAGCGTTGCAGTCCATGGGCTCAGGGGCGGATGAGTTGTCAGTAAACATTGAGACGTGTTCGCTGATGCGTTGCTCGGTCATGGCAAATTTGTACGCGTCAGTCAAGGTCGTCGGCATTTTTCGGGCGATACTACCTTGGAGACGTCTGTCTCTTAGTCCGTTTATGAAGGCATATGCTGTGCACCTCTTTTTCCGTCAGTCTATCAGCGTAAGCTTGGTTTCCCAGAAAGCGAATTATTTCGGCAAATTCTGCTACTGTTTCGTTGGTGTTCTGTATAGCATGTCTGAGTTTTTGTTTGGAGCGAGCTTTAGGGTTTAAATGGGAATAGCGTTACTCCATCTGAGCTTTGAACTGAGACCATGACTGTAAGGTGGGCTTTTTCTCCCTGTAGAAGTTAGCAGCTGTCCCTTTCAGGAGTTGGAAGGCGGCCCACAGGGTTTGTTGTTCGTCTTTGCCAACAGCAGCGTAAACATCATCCATGTCCAGCACCCATTTGGAAAAAGCATCAGCATTCGATCCATCGAAAGTGGTCTTTTTGTTGTGCGTTAATGTTTGCGATAAAGCTAACTTGTTTCCGAGACTTTTGACACAAAGCGTCATATGCTGTGTCAAGGCTTGTGCGCTTTCCATGACTATGTTTGAAATTGGTTCTACGTTAACGTTAGGTAATTCAGCAATTTCTGGGAGAACTGACGTGAGGCACTTACCTGCTGACGGTCGGGCCCAAGGTAGCTGCTGCGGTGTCCTTTTCACCAGTCGTCTTCGCTGGGGTCCTGGGCTTTCGCCGAGGTCTGGTCTGACCTACACAGGGGTCTTTTTAACTTCCCAGGGGCCCTCTGGTATGTTCAGGGGGCCCTCCAACCTGCTCAGGGGCCACTATGACCTGGCAAGAGACTGCGCTGGCCGCCGCTTTGTCGCTCTGCCGATATGCTCAGGGGCCTCTCGACCTGCCCTGGGGCCCCTCTGTGCTGGCTAGGGGCCCATCCGACGTGTTCAGGGGACCCTCTGATCCGCTCAGGTGCCCTATCGATCTGGCCAGGGGCCCCTCTAACATGCACAGGGCTCTTTTGAACGTCCAAGGGACCCTATGATTTTTCAGAAAGGGCCCTGGTGGCCTTCAGGGCCTCTGAAGAGCTCTAAACTCTCTAAAGAGCACGCTTCCAATAACCCATGATACCGCGCTTCGCGCAGTCTCGTCGGGCCTTTTCGGCGCGCCGAAAAGAGCCCTCTGGCCCGCAGGGGGGGGGGGGGGGGGAGGCACCCCCCTCCCCCTTGGATACGTGCCTGCTATGGGATACATAGCAAATTAGCCCCGAACTTCTTCAGTGGGGAGGGGGGCAGCTGCTCCCCCTGCCCCTCTTCCGCCGCCCCTGGGCGCTATGATGATCACGCGATTACGGTCACAGTCGACTTTAAAGGGACTGTCCCACCTTTGTGAACGTTGTCGAATCACACTTAATTGTATGTCTACATGTCAGGCGAGGTTAGCTGAACATGTTCGTGAACCTTTTCCGAAAAAAATGCTTATCTTGGAAGATATTCAACTTTTAGTTTTAAGCGGAAAGTTGGGTTGGTGACGTCATATGACTTTGTTTTAATAACAGGGCAATCCTTTGTGCTGCCAAATGTATGACACAATTTTTTGTCGACATCTATTGCGCAGAAAAAGCGAACCACCCGGTGTCTAGATTGGTTTAGATTGCGAACCACCCGGGGATCGAGAAATGAAAGACGAAAATATTCCAAGGCTGACCTTAAAACAAGTCGACTATTATTACCAGTTGGGTAAAGAGACGACGCTGTCGGTTTAGAGACCCTATTCAAATACACATGGGCCTTATTTTTTAAAGATGTCAAAATCAAACTCGAATATCTTTTTGATTAGATCATTGTGGTTGTTTTAACTGCTACCATACTTAATTTCAATGCCTAGCCATAAAAATGGTTATCTCAACTCAAATATAATGTTAAGGTGGGATAGTCCTTTTAATTGCGTACTTAAAAACACACACACACACAAAGTGCATTTTGCATTTCCACAGCCTCTGTGCTAGCCTCTGTGCTGGCTAGGGCCCTCTGCCCCTCTGTGCTGGCTTTTAACAATTCAACAAATGGCTCCTTAACCCTATTAGTGGCACGGGGCAGAGGCGTCGCCACGGATTTTTTAGTGGGGGAGGGGGGGACGAAGTGCCGAATGAACCATCAGTACGGTTCGCGACAATGTGATGGACAATCAGTTTTTACCTTATAATTTTTACTTAGGAACGCATTTTTTAGTTATAACTACCAGCGTTAAAACAATATAACAGGTGATACTTATAGAGCTTAGCGCTTGTGCGAGGAATATACTTGTGATAATTTAACTGTTTTTACTGTTTTACTGTTTGATAAAGGCCTGTGGCCAAACTATTACTACGTGATCATAACGTTTTGATAACATTGCATTTGTCATATTTTCGAGTTAAAGGGAGTGTGCCTACTCACATCGCTTATTTGGGGTTATTGACACTGGTCTATAGAACATAATTTTCTGAATTGACCCATTACTTCGTTTCTCCAGATTCGCCCTAGTTGCTGAGATATTCCAAATACTCCAGGAACTTGCTGGGAGCAAAAAGTTATCGGGTAGACTCCAGAGGGCTTCCGCTACTAAAAGCACTGCAACTATCGATTCAACTGCTAGCATATTGTTAGCGCCGGCCAATAGCAATTCAACAAAACAGCTCGTGCACGCTGATAGCAGCAGCCGAACAGAAGCTGGACGGCCATCATGTTTTTCCATGATGGCCGTTTCGATGATGGCTGACCATTTTTTTGAAGATATCAATTTAGAGCTACGAAACTTGTACATAATAAAGTGCACAGCGGTAAGAACGTGCTGTGCAAAACTTGTCTTTCTATCTTGCATGATGTGACCGTAATTGGATTGTCTTATGTGCGCCGTTTTACATAACATCACCATAGTGGCGATCGTTTTATAGATATCGAAACAAAAAATAGGCAAAAAAACAATATAAGTGAAAATTCAACTAAAGGGGCTCCAGATGTGAATTTCATCATATACAACAATCAAACCAATAGCTACTTACCGTATGCAAAAATATTTTGACATTCCAAAACAGTAGGCATACTCCCTTTAAAGGTCATGATATTTTGTTTTTAACTACTATAACAAGTGATAGATGAAAAACAACAACTTCTTCGGAAATCTTCATGGTATATTGTTCAAACGACTCTATATTCAATAGGACCTGCCAGGTGATTCGCTCATCGCTGTTTGGGATACATATTCTAGTTATTCGTGTTACATAGAAGGATCCTTGCGCGACTACTTTTCGAATCTGATTGGCTGAACCATTTTTTACATTCGCGTGACGTCAGGACTCTGACTCAGAGAGTATGCATATAGTTTTGATAAACAATACAAATTTACGACATTATGTCCCGAATCGGCGCGATATAAGGACATTTTTGACAATATAAAAAGACATTGTATTAAAAATATAATCAAATCGTGTTTGGTAAAAAAAAAATCCAAGGTGAACTATTTCCTTTAATAACTCCGCGCACCTTGCAGTAAAAACCGCGAAATTTGGCAAGTTAGTGGGAATGTATAGGGTCGCACTATCGTAGGAAAATTTTGCGTCTATCTATGATCACAATAGACTGCAATTCTAATTATTCTTAATATGCCGTGAATATCAGAACTTTATGCCCCTTCCGGCTGCCACTGGACTGGCTTTTTGCTTTCGGGAGACACTAGCTCGGTGGTCATGGGGTCAGGGTCAGGGGTTTGAGAGATATTTAGGAGGTCGGTGGTGCGATACAAAGTCACTGGCGTGTTTTTTCTTCTATCTTCTTCATAAGCTCAGTGCATCTCACAGTTTTGCATGCTGGCCGACCGGAGGTCCCGTAACTGTACAGGAGGACGGATCGTCCCGGAACCGGTGACTGCCGCCGGCTCGTTGTGCGGGGTAGTCGTGTGTGGACGGCTGGCTGAAACGGATGCGGATGAAGTAGCTCATGTACTTGGAGTAATGGATGAAGTAGTTATCCGAAAACTACCTCGGTTTGTAAACTTTGAACGCATTTTGGCAGAACTGGAACGAAATTGCTAGCATATTTAAAGGAAATAGTGCACCTTCAACATTAGTTTTAAACTGAGATATCAGTTTTGGATCCCGTGTTGGGAAACCCCTATCTGCAAGTTTTCTTGACTGAAAAGACTCTCCAGCCGAACATATTTGAGTTTTTGGCGAAGGAATGCGGTGCTGGCGAAAGAATGTTGTACTGGTTCTAGCCCGGGCAGAGGCTATACCATCAGCCAATCAGCTCGCAGCTGGTGCTAGCAAGCGAATCGCCGGCCGCCGGTTGGCACATCTCCAATGCGAGTCTATATCTTTACGCGACTACTTTCGAATCTGATTGGCTGAACCATTTTTTACATTCGCGTGACGTCAGGACTCTGACTCAGAGAGTATGCATATAGTTTTGATAAACAATACACATTTATGGCCTTCTGTCCTGAATCGGCGCGATATAAGGCCATTTTTGACAATATAAAAATAAATTGTATTAAACAATATCAAATCGTGTTGGGTAAAACATTTCCAAGGTGAACTATTTCCTTTAATTTGATAAATTTAGTCCGAAGCTTTTGAATGAATACATTTCCTAGGTCAGGACCCGGCCAGTTTTAGGAGTGAGAACCAGTTTGAATCTTTGATTACCGAGCGGAGCGAGGTCTTCCGTTAACTAGGGGGACAATCTGCGTTATATGAGCGGCCCGACCGGAGCCATGCTTTTCAGAAGCATATTTCTTTGCAGCTATTCGGTCGAAGTGACTGAAAACCAGGGGCGCAGCCAGACCTTCAGAAGGGGGGGGGAGCACCTGGGAGAGGCCCCCCCCCAAAAAAACCTGGATATGAAAAACTCGACGGATTTCGGCCACTTTATTTTTTAGGCCCCTTTTTAGTATTTTTCTTCGTCTACTTTTGATGAGCTGGATTGGACCAGGACCCTCAGTAGGCATTGCACTGAGCGCATTACTAGTTTGTATTGTTGCGTACAAGAGATACAACCTATCTTAGCTGAAACAGGTGGGGTAGGCTTTTGAGTGTGGGGCGGCTGAAATGACGAAAAAAATACCCCATTTTGATACGTGTATTTAAGCCTTAACAGCATTTTTTGATGTGGATTTTAATGTTATAAAGGTAGGTAGGTATGTGCAAATTTTAATTTTAGGTCCTGGAAAACGAAATGTTAATATTGGAACCAGACCGTGAGGTGAGATGGCTTGGGGAGATGGTCCTGGCCTGTTTCCACTATTAGCTCTTCGGTCCAGCGAATTGTGCACCGCTGGAGCAGCTTCCGGGTGCCGATCTCCTCGTCTTTGCATTCGCGTCGCCTTTTTCGGAACTCGGCAAACTAGCTAAACATGTAGTCTGCTTGAAACTTATAAGTTAATATTTTATGAAGGGTATGGGCCCTGGGGTCAGAAATTACCGCCAAGGAGAGCCTCTGCCAGACACTTACTGAAATTCTTTTTCCCATTTTCCAAATTTGTATAAGCAATTGCGAAACTTGTGTCATGCCGCGAAGCGGCGCGAAATTTTCCAGTTTTTGACACTAGATAGTTGGATTTTTACTGCACTGCAAAGGGAATTTTACGATAAATTGATTTTTTTCCCCTCAAAAAGTGTGTGTGTGTGTGGAGGAGGGTCCACCCTCCCTCGCCTTCTAAAAGTGGGGGAGTTTGCCCAGACCTCCCCGACCCTCCCGTCGGCGACGCCCCTGGCTGACAAATATTGCAGCATACACTCTTGAGAGGAAATTTTTTAAATTGTTTTGTACTACCATAACCCCCGAATTCAAAAAGGCATCAGACTTATCAAATAACCATTTTGAAACCCAAGAAAACATTGCACCAGGTGAGTCAGAGTACAGCACATTACGGCTCATTATGACCGCGCTGACCACGGCTACTAGGCGCTCCAGCTATAGCAGGCGCTCCAGGCGACGGCTAGCAACCCCTGGGCACGCTCGAGGGCCCGTTCAAAGGCTCAATGGCCCTCTGGATAAGCTTGAGAAGGCCCTGAACAGACTCAATGACCCCTTGGCAAGCCGAGAGGCCCCTAAGCAGACTCTAATAGCCCCTGGGCATGTTCGAGAGGCCCCTGAACAGGATCAATGGACCATTGGGAAAGCTCGAGAGGCCCCTGAACAGACTAATGGTCCCTAGGCAGGTTCAAAAAGCCCTTGCACAAACTCAATGGGCCCCTGGGCAAGCTCGAGAGGCCCCTGGGCAGGTTCGAGAGGCCCCTGAACAGACTCAATGGGCCCATGGGCAAGCTCAAACGACCTCTGGGCAGGCTCTAATGGCCCCTGGGCAGGTTCGAGCCCCCTGAACAAATTCGATGGTCCTCGGGGAAAACTATAATGGCCCCTGGGCAGGTTCAAGAGGCCCCAAAACAGTCTATAATGGCCCCCTGGCCAGGCTCGAGAGGCCCCTGAACATACTCAATGGGCCCCTGGACATGCTCGAGAGGCCACTGGGCAGGTATGTTGGGCCGTGGGTGGGCTCAATTGGCCCCTGGACAAGTGGACATGCTCTAGAGGCCCCTGCATTTTTTTGGGGCCCCTGAGTGGGCTCAATGGGTCCCAGGGCATGCTTGAAAGGTCCCTGGGCATGTTTTTGCGCCCTTGAGTGGGCTCAATTGGCCCCTGGGCATGCTCGAGAAGCCCCTGGACAGTTTTTTGGCCCCTCGGTGGGCTTAATGGGCCCCTGGCCATGCCCAAGAGGCCCCCTGGGCCGGCTTCGAAAGCCCTTCAGTGTCTCTGAGGGCCCTTGACATGCACCAGAATGACCCTTGCCTAGTTTGAGGGCTCCTCTGTGACTTTTTGAAAGCCATTTAGCTAATACAAATGGTATATGGGCCAATCTCGGCGGAGCCCCCTGTGACCCGTAAGGGGGGGGGGGGGCAATTGACCCCCTTGCCCCTCCCCTGGCTGCGCCCCTGCTGAAAACTTGCACACAAAAAACACGTTCATGTCGTAAAACTATCCGCCGGTGTTTCATTACAGCAAGCACAAAGTGTGCCTCAACAACAAATAGGGCACATTAACGCCATAATATGACCATTTTTCTGCTACTGAAATAGCATTTAAATTCCTGTCAACTTCCTTCAAGAAACGTAAAAATATCATCCTGATCCCTTTCCATTCTTCCATTGCACCGATACTTTTTCCAAATGCTTTTGATATTGAAACCTGCAATATTTCCGAACACAGTATGGATTTGTCTCCAAAACGGGGGGGGGGGGGGATAACCCCCCAGCCTGACGACAGGCGGGGGGAGGGGCGGTGTCCCCCACAACAGCGACGCCCTTGGATGTACCCATGACGTCACACTATTCGCTGCCTTGGTTGAATTGTATCTAAGGCATTGGAATGAATGGTGAATGAATGGATGAACTTGACATTCAATCATAGCAGAAGCCAATCTTGTGTACCAACTCTTAGCTGCCATATCACAATTTTATTTTCTACAAAATAATTAAGTACCTACATCTGTAAGTACAAATAAAGGACTCAAGGATATATGGTTAAAAATTACATGTAATTTGAGCTAAGAATAAATTAAGTTTCATATCCATTGGAACGAATTCAGCAAAAAATCAAGCAAGTCTGCCTTCTTGGGGGGGGGGGGACGTCCCCTCCTGATTTTTGAACTGGGGGATGCGTCCCCCCCCCCGCTGCCGACGCCCATGGCAGGGGGGAGGGGGTCGGATTCCGCCCCCCTCCCTCTCATGTTTTTCGCAGATATATCTCCCGAACGGCTGGGAGCATACCCATGCAATTTGGGGACTTTTCCTATAATTGAATTCCACATATGGAGTCAAAATTGTGAGTTCCTAACCTTAACAGAGGCGGTTCCAGGGCCCGGTTTTTTGAGTTTTTTTTATCGGTGACATTAGGTGATAATACGGAGATGCGAACTTCACGGCTTCTTCCTAACTGCCTGAAGTATTAAGGGGTTACATAGGTTCACGGTGATTGAAACAAGTGCAAATTAATTGATTTTAGTGAACTATAATAAATATTGCACATCAGAGGCGGTTTCAGGGACTTGAAAAGGGGACGTTTACAGGAAGTTATTTAATATATTTTGCCTCCCTTTTTCGCTAACCTGCCACCGCCTATGGATGCAAATATGCTGTATAACTGTTGTGTCCGAAGTCACAAAAGCGCACCATTTCATTTATCGAAAAAAACTTTTATAAGAAAAAGACCCATTATTTTCACTTATTTTACCCCCAAATTTAGTGACCTGAAAACGCCTATGATTTTTGCATTTTCAAAAGTCACCATCATATATCAATCTCCAATTCAATCTATCGATCCCCATTAGTTGCGTTGAAATCGGTTGATAAACATGACAGCTGTGTTGGATCACAAATACCTGTAATATTTGTAGTTTTTGCCCCCTGTTGGCCCCCCCTAGTGTCAGAAAAGTGGCCCATTTCTCCATTTTTCTGAACTTGGAAGTTTTGTTCCGTGAAAACTTGGACTGTAAAGAATGCTTTTGTTTAGTCTGCGGGTGCAAATAACTGACGAGCATACAAAATAGACTACTTTCCGAACAATGGCCGGAACGTGACAGTGATGCGACACAAATTGTCCAAAAAAATCGTAATGGCGGAACCTCCAAATTCCCAACATCCAAAATTTCTGCAGTGATTTAGGGAAGGAAAACTGGCATTTTTTTCCAAAAATTAAACCAAAAACTTTAAAAAAAGAAGTTTGTACGTATTCAGGTTACAACCCCGCCACCGATACCATCGTCATCGAGGCCATGGGTAACCCTGGGACACGCAAAACACGTTATGCAAAAGACGGCAGTACTTTAGACTGAGACTTGAGCCCAGTTTCCCATATACGCATACGCAACGATACCTTTTTAACACGACCCGGGAGTTTCGGTCCCCGACCGATGCCAAAACCATATCTATACAGGAAATACGACTGGCGATTCAACTTTCCACATAATAATATGTGCACATATTGACATATATGAAAATAGGATGTTTAGAAACGCGTATCAAAAATTACGCAAAAACATAGTATATATATAATATATAATATAGTATACGCATCACAAAATTTGTTCCGCCGCTGGCGAAAAATTTGTTCCGCGAACTTAGATCGTGGAACCACTTTTCTGACACTGCCGCCCCCCCCCCTATCAAAAAATTCGTTTGTTTTAGAAATGTAGAAAGTGTTGAGGGGAATCAAACTGTTTGATTTTTGAAAATCGGACCGGTAGATCTCGAGATCTCCGGGGGGGGGGGGGGGGGGGGGGGGGTAGAAGCCGCCTCCTGCCACTAATAGGGGTAGCCAGGAGCTTGCCACTAATAGGCTTAACCCTATTAGCGGCGGGGGGGGGGGGGGGGGGCAGAACGAACAGCTGGGAGCAGACTAGTGGTGCCAGTTTCAGAAAATATTTGTCCAATGTCCGACCTATGTCCAATCCGCCCCCCTCCCTGCAACTAATAGGGGTAGAAAGGAGCCTGCCGCTAATAGGGCAGGCTCCTTTCCGACTGATCTACTGATAAAGCTTATTTGGGTTTTCACATGGGATTGTAGAACAGCATTGTCTGAATCGAACCATGTCTTCATTTTTCCCAATCCGCCCTAGCTGCTTAGATATTTCAAAGACAGAAGGGCCTGGCAGGGCCAGAGTTATCGGTAGACCCCAGGGAGCTTACCACTACTAGAGTATCCATAAAGCTGCTAACATATCATTATTTAACAAACCAATTTACACAATACCTTGTATTATTGTGATACAAACGTGGTTCGCAGTTACTTCGTCACCCAATCCCTCTGATTACCCTCATTGTGGAATAGTGATGTGGTGGTCGTTTTATCGATATCGAAATGAAAGACTGGCAAAGGCGAAAACTCAACTAAAGGTGCTTATGATGTGAATTTGATCGCTACCAAGTACGAACGTCCAAACAATAGCTGCTTACCATACACACAATTTCTTGGCAAACCGAAAATAGTAGCCACACTACCTTTAACAGTGTTTATTTCGGTTACTCTGTATATCTGTTCTCATGCAGGCTGTGCGCTGCACATTACAATGCACGCGTTCAATGCACACGTCAGCAGCCACAGCTCAGTGATACAATGTCTGCTCACGATGTGGAAAGCACGCGGTCCGGTTAGCGGGAACAGAAGCAGAGCAAACACGCACCACGGTCAGCACTCAATCAGCAATGAATACGCTCCCCACTCTCGCCGCGCCGAGCTCCCACATTCCACCAACGGCCCTCTCGCAGACTTACGCTCACACGCGCAGCTCGTCAACCGGGCCCAGACCAAGCTCAAACATATACAGACACTAGTCACACAATATTGAGACCTGGTCTTCCGTAACAAATACAAATAATTCGGGCGGAATGTGTCCATGCAGACGACCTAGTAACCAAGTACAAATCATCATCTCATATTTGGCTAAAACACACTAATCGCTTAACACGCGCCCTGGCGGGGGGAGGGGAAGGCGAAATCCGCCCACCCCAAGGTTTTTCGAGGATAACGCAAAAACGGCGGCTCGCAGCGCCGCCGTTTTTTTGCATACCTGTTCGGAAATCAACTACCCACATTATGTGCAATTATCGGGTCATTTCAGGTCAGGTCACCAGACCCGGTTAAGTAATGACCCCACCTCCAAAACGTTTGCGGTCGTACCGCAGCCACAGTTTTAGGCCGATCGGTTTCAAACTTGCAGGATTTCATAAGGTCATAGATAACTACAATTTGTTGATCTCGGATTTCTGATATCGGTGATTTAAGATCGGGTCAATTTCGTGACCATCACCACTGTTTTGTCGATAACTATCACATAATGAAGATATATAAGTGAAAACGGTACCAATGTGTTTGTCTCGTCCACGTCTCCCAATATGCAACATGACCTACTTGGGTCACCACTTGACCTTGACCTGAGGTCAAAGTTCTCAGTTGACCTAACCTGGTCAACAATTAACATGAATATAATTTGAAGTGCCTTGACGAGACAAACACGATGGCGTCAAACGTATTGCTTTATCTTTATTAGGTACAAAGTTATTTGCGAAAAAACAGTTTCGCCAACAAATAGCCTTTTTTACCTTTGATGACCTCTGGAGCCTAAACTATTGACCTGAGCTAAAATCTGAGGACACCAATTGCGATTGCATTCTTCAAGAGCTTTCGATTGTTTTTTTTCCCGTTTGTTCCTAGCTATCATAGTTCCAGAGATATTTGGGGGTATTCGAAGCGAAGTCCTAACACTGGAAAATCTGACCTTTGGTGACCTCTGTTGACCTCAATATTGACTTGAACAAAAAAGACCGATGAACTTCCGATAGAGCTTGTCGAGTTATCTAACGCCTTTTTCCGCTTGTCGCTACGGTGCGTGGTTTTCGAGATCATAGGGGGGGGGGGGGGGGGGGGGGGGCAAAATCCACTCCCTCCAGGGCGTGTAATTATCAGAGGCCCTCCAGGGCGCGTGTTAAGAACGCCAAAACACAACAATGCTTACAAACGGTAAGGCGCATGCAAACCTCAATAAAGTATACAAATGTTGATCTAAGCGAAACAGCACATAAGTTGCATCTGGTTGGGAGGAAGCAAATTACGCCGGCTCGGGTTAACAGAGGATGCCAGACGATGAATCAAGTGGGTCGGGTTAACACCGCGGCCAGACGATGAATCAAATGGGTCGGGTTAACACCGCGGCCAGACGATGAATCAAGTGGGTCGGGTTAACACCGCGGCCAGACGATGAATCAAGTGGGTCGGGTTAACACCGCGGCCAGACGATGAATCAAGTGGGTCGGGTTAACACCGCGGCCAGACGATGAATCAAGTGGGTCGGGTTAACACCGCGGCCAGACGATGAATCAAGTGGGTCGGGTTAACACCGCGGCCAGACGATGAATCAAGTGGGTCGGGTTAACACCGCGGCCAGACGATGAATCAAGTGGGTCGGGTTAACACCGCGGCCAGACGATGAATCAAGTGGGTCGGGTTAACACCGCGGCCAGACGATGAATCAAGTGGGTCGGGTTAACACCGCGGCCAGACGATGAATCAAGTGGGTCGGGTTAACACCGCGGCCAGACGATGAATCAAATGGGTCGGGTTAACACCGCGGCCAGAGGATGAATCAAGTGGGAACAGCGGTCCACCGGCGAACAAAGCGTACCTATACAATCGGCCACCGGTAGGATACAAATTATCAGTTTTAGCACTAAATCGGGCTCCGAAGCATTCAGCTAAACGCCGTCCTACATTCTATGTTAAAATTAAAGTCAGACGGCTTTCAGGCGCCGTCTGTCCGCAGGCGAGGTCACGTGATCAGGCAAAAACTCAGTGTCTCCGCCCCGTGCGCCCTCACCACTCAGCCCAGCGTAGATAATCCTGATCAGCATATTCATATGGCGGAGGCCCGCAGGCGGATCTGGCCAGTAACGCCATCTGCGAGAAGTCGCCGGAACCTAAAGTTCAGTCGTCATCCTCGATGTGAGAGCGCGTACACGCTTGGCGTTGCAGTTTTTGCAGAGGACGTGTCCATCGAGCGGGTAGCAGCCACGCCCCTCGGCTTCAGAGGAGAGGGCCAGTCCACAGTCCTGCCGCAGCACAGCCGGGTGTCACAAGGCGAACACACACACACACGCACGCACGCACGCACGCGCACCCGCCCGCCCGCCCGCCCGCCCGCCCGCCCGCACGCACGCACGCACGCACGCACGCACGCACGCACGCACGCACGCACGCACGCACGCACGCACGCACGCACGCACGCACGCACGCACGCACGCACGCACGCACGCACGCACGCACGCACGCACGCACGCACGCACGCACGCACGCACGCACGCACGCACGCACGCACGCACGCACGCACGCACGCACGCACGCACGCACGCACGCACGCACGCACGCACGCACGCACGCACGCACGCACGCACGCACGCACGCACGCACGCACGCACGCACGCACGCACGCACGCACGCACGCACGCACGCACGCACGCACGCACGCACGCACGCACGCACGCACGCACGCACGCACGCACACACACACACACACACACACACACACACACACACACACACACACACACACACACACACACACACACACACACACACACACACACACACACACACACACACACACACACACACACACACACACACACACACACACACACACACACACACACACACACACACACACACACACACACACACACACACACACACACACACACACACACACACACACACACACACACACACACACACACACACACACACACACACACACACACACACACACACACACACACACACACACACACACACACACACACACACACACTTTTTTGTAACACAAAATGACTAAATTAACAACTATATCGTTAAACCTAAGAGGCTTGGGAGCCCACCACAAGCGTAGAGATGTCATGCACTACTTGGAGTTTGAACAACATGAATTGTGACATCTTCAAGATACACATTTAACAAAATAAAACAATCTTAATTTGACTCTCTTGGAAAAGGTAAATATTATCATTCCTGCTACACACAGGGGCGGATCCAGGATTTTCATTGAGGGGGGGGGGGGGGGGGGGGCTGCAGGCCGGGGCGCATTTTTGGCACCTGAGGGAGGCGCCGGCGTCCGATTGTTAGCGCGATGAGTCGTTCAGCGAGGGGGGGGGGGGTAGTGTCGGGTCGTCAGAGCGAAAAGTTGTTGACGGCGGGGGGCGGGCGGGGGAAGGGGGGGGGGGAGCCTTAGTACGAACAAAAAGTCGCTGAAAAGGGAGAGGAGTTTTTAATTATCACCCCTGTGCCCATAGGTGGACACCAGTCCGTTACTAACGAAGTTACTTTTTTAGGAAAGAAGCAACGGACTCACCCTTCGCCTAACACAAAAAAAATGGAATCCGTCGGACCCGTTCGCTGCCATTATGGGTCGGGTGACTCCCAACTCTCCAGCCACCAGCGGACCAGCCGTGCCAGCGAGCCGCACCAGCGAGCCGCACCAGCCATCCGCACCGGCCACCAGCGGACCAGCCACCAGCGGACCAGCCACCAGCGGACCAGCCACCAGCGGACCAGCCACCAGCGGACCAGCCAGCCGCACCAGCCAGCCGCACCAGCCAGCCGCACCAGCCAAACGCGCCAGCCAGCGGCACCAGCCAGCAGACTTACCTCACACGTGTAGCATGAGACGTGGAAGCTGCGGTCGAGCGCCACCACCCTGACCGTCTCCTCCTGTCCTGGCTCCGGCATGATCGGATCGTGACACACGCTGCACTTGGGCGCGAATTTCCTGTCGACAGCCGAGCGGGCCGAGTCAGCCCTCAGTGTCCTCAGTGACCTCAGCGCTCAGTGACCTCAGTGACCTCAGCGCTCAGTGTCCTCAGCGCTCAGTGACCTCAGCGCTCAGTGACCTCAGTGACCTCAGCGCTCAGTGACCTCAGCTCTGTGTCTTCAGTGACCTCAGCGCTCAGTGTCCTCAGTGACCTCAGCGCTCGGTGTCCTCAGTGACCTCAGCGCTCGGTGTCCTCAGCGCTCAGTGCCCACAGCCGGTGACGGTCTGTCATCCACCGGAGAAAAGTGCCAGTGGCCCGTGGTCTGTGCTCAGTGCTCAGTGGTCTGTGCTCTGTGCTCAGTGCTCAGTGCTCAGTGGTCAGTGGTCAGTGGTCAGTGGTCAGTGGTCAGTGGTCAGTGGTCAGTGGTCAGTGGTCAGTGGTCAGTGGTCAGTGGTCAGTGGTCAGTGGTCAGTGGTCAGTGGTCAGTGGTCAGTGGTCAGTGGTCAGTGGTCAGTGGTCAGTGGTCAGTGGTCAGTGGCCTGTGGTCAGTGGCCTGTGGCCTGTGGCCTGTGGTCTGTGGTCAGTGGTCAGTGGTCAGTGGTCAGTGGTCAGTGGTCAGTGGTCAGTGGTCAGTGGTCAGTGGTCAGTGGTCAGTGGTCAGTGGTCAGTGGTCAGTGGTCAGTGGTCAGTGGTCAGTGGTCAGTGGTCAGTGGTCAGTGGTCAGTGGTCAGTGGTCAGTGGTCAGTGGTCAGTGGTCAGTGGTCAGTGGTCAGTGGTCAGTGGTCAGTGGTCAGTGGTCAGTGGTCAGTGGTCAGTGGTCAGTGGTCAGTGGTCAGTGGTCAGTGGTCAGTGGTCAGTGGTCAGTGGTCAGTGGTCAGTGGTCAGTGGTCAGTGGTCAGTGGTCAGTGGTCAGTGGTCAGTGGTCAGTGGTCAGTGGTCAGTGGTCAGTGGTCAGTGGTCAGTGGTCTGTGGCATGTGGTCAGTAGCCTGGTCCGGTTTGCGTTTTTTTCTTCTTAGAATCAAAAGGAGCTGCTCGGTTATGTGTTTTGGGGCGCTGATCACGATGGGCTGGTCAAAAAGTCAATTTTCGAAATTATTTTGACCGCAAAATCAATTTTTTGGGGGGGATTTTGCTCAATCCAAAAAATTGAGCAAAATCCAAAAAAATGCAATACAACCGCGTCTTGTCGGCTATTGGCAGCTTCCGGGGTCCATGTAGGATGCGAAAAGCACAGATCAGTTACTTAGCTTCATTTTGAGACCATCCGTATCTGTCTATCTTTATTAGATATTTCCAAATCGTCGCCGAAATGAAGTAATGTTTGGTGGTTCGAAAAAATAATCATAGATGGCGTTTTCGACTCGCGAGTTCAGAGTAAACAATGTTCGAAATTTCAACACAAAACTAAAATCAGTCTCCAATAGTAACTAGGATGTATTTATCCACTTTGTGACGTCATCACTTACGTGGGCGGATTCAGACCTTGGCTTTCGGGGGGGGGGGGGGCAAATGCTCCGAAATGGTACAAACATAGTGGTTTTGACAATAATTGTGGCGCTTTGGGGGCCATGACCCAATTTCCCCTTCCCTAGATCCACCCCTGATCACTTACCTATTCCCTAGGGCAAATATTCTCCCTCGAAACAAAATTCGGCATTTACTTCAGGGTACATTTACCTTACAAAGTTATTATACCATAAGAGGACGATTCTGCCAATGCTTAAAAAAATGCATCGTATGTTTTGATCACAAAGTTTTGTTTAACTCTAACGCCATCTGTTTCAGCATTATTCAAATCAGAAAATATATCTGTCAAACAATGGATGTCATGTATACCGGAAGAAAATGAAAGAACCACACCAGCAGTTTGGTAAAACACCCTGTCCGTTACCGCCAAATCTGCTGTCAAGGAACGGAGAGGCGCTTGGTCGACTCCTAATGATTCGTTTGGAGCTGATGGAGGAGTGGAAAATGGATGAGCGTCATGTACCCATCAAACTGTGCGCTCAAAACCTGACAGGTGAGGTGCTGGAACTTTGGCAGCGGGCCTCTCTGCCCACAGCCTTCACAAAGCCGAAAGTAAGGGGTCAGAATCCTAAAACTCTGGGAAATGAAGGAGGATGCCCTAAAACGCTCCTAGGGAACAACGGATGTATCAGTGGATGCCCTCTTCGACATCAGTCACCGGAGCCGTCAGCCTGAGCTCGCAGCTGACAGGGGAGTTCCTGACTGATCAGAGCGGCGTCAGAAGTCGTCAGGTCGGTGGCATGGACAGGAACATAACGGCGCGATGGCAGAGGAGGGGTGAGCGCCAGGCCCGAGAACAAGGACGCTCTGCTTCTGCTACATCTACACCAGCTTCTGCTTCCTCAGTGGTGGGTCTTGGTGCTTCAGCTGGACACTCGTCCCCTGCGGATGAAGCTGATCTTCCCGGATCTTCAACAGAGGCAGGAGAAACGTCAACTTCAGGCTAGAATCGTCTCATCACGCATTTTCCAAAGCCGAACACCTAAAACCTCTCAATATTCATTTTAGTTTTTCCAAGTCCAGACTTTAATGGGATTTCCTCTGGCTGGTTTTTAGGTGTTCAGCCTTGGAAAATGCGTGATGAGACGATTCTAGCCTGAAGTTGACGTTTCTTCTGCTTCTGTCGACGATCCGGGAAGATCAGCTTCATCCGCAGGGGACGAGTGACCAGCTGAAGCACCAAGACCCACCACTGAGGAAGCAGAAGCTGATGTAGATGTAGCAGAAGCAGAGCGTCCTTGTTCTCGGGCCTGGCGCTCACCCCTCCTCTGCCATCGCGCCGTTATGTTCCTGTCCATGCCACCGACCTGACGACTTCTGACGCCTCTCTCATCAGCCAGGAACTCCCCTGTCAGCTGCGAGTTCAGGCTGACGGCTCCGGTGACTGATGTCGAAGAGGGCATCCATTGATACATCCGTTGTTCCCTAGGAGCGTTTTCGGGCATCCTCATTTCCCAGAGTTTTAGGATTCTGGCCCTTACTTTCGACTTTGTGAAGGCTGTGGGCAGAGAGGCCCGCTGCCAAAGTTCCAGCACCTCGCCTGCCAGGTTTTCAGCGCACAGTCACTAGCGTGATCCAGGGGGGGGGGGGGGGGGCAAAGCGGCCATGCCCCCCAAAAAATGCCTGAAATCGGAGCAAAATTGACACATTAGTTTGACAAAATTGACACATTACATGACACATAGAAGCAAATCTAAGCAACTTTTACCAAAGAAAGTTTGTTTGACATCAGCTATCAATGCATAAGGAAGCGAAATCCGATGAGTTTTTAGAATTGTGTGATAATTTTTGGAATTTCCCCCCCCCCCCAGGGAGGGGGCGGGCATGGTCGCCTTTTTATTTTTTCGAACCACAGATACGGATTTTTGGGTTGGGGCAACCACCGTTCTGGATCCGTCAATGCGCACAGTTTGATGGGTACATGACGCTCATCCATTTTCCACTCCTCCATCAGCTCCAAACGAATCATTAGGAGTCGACCAAGCACCTCTCCGTTCCTTGACAGCAGATTTGGCGGTAACGGACAGGGTGTTTTACCAAACTGCTGGTGTGGTTCTTTCATTTTCTTCCGGTATACATGACCATCCATTGTTTGACAGATATATTTTCTGATTTTAATAATGCTGAAACAAATGGCGTTAGAGCCTAAAAAAAACTTTGTGATCAAAACATACGATGCAATTTTGTTTAAGCATTGGCATAATCGTCCTCTTATGGTATAATAACTTTGTAAGGTAAATGTACCCCGAAGCACTGGCGGATCCAGCCTCTCTCCGTGTGTGGGGGGAGGGGGGGGGGGGGGGGGTATCTTTTTGTGGCAAAAAAGGTACCCTATTTTTTCCTCCGCGGATTTGGGCCGGTCGCCTTATTTTGGTATTCGAGCTTAAAAATTCACTTTTCAAATTCACAAAAATTTATTTTGTGGATTTTTTCTCTCCCGAAAAAACAAAAAGTTTTTCCTATTTTTGGGGTCAAAAACACAAAATTTCGAATATCCGAGATGGGCATTTTGAAGAGAATGCCATTTCCTTTCTTTTGACGTTTTTATTTGCAATTTGCTTCAAAACTCTATTTTCTACGATTGTTCAAACATTCATCATTTTCCCACCAAAAATGGCATGACATGACGTCATTAAAACGTCATTATCTCCCAAAATATATCAATTTCATTGGAATTTGGTGAGAAGACGTATAATTGATGCAGAATAAGGTACTGACAGTTTTACTTTGATATCTATCATAATTTTCAAGTCATTGAGAACATCCAAGAGGGCTGATTCTGCCCCCCCCCCCCCCCGGGGCGCGGGTTAAGTGTCACCGGGGCTGCTTGAATTGCATCAGGTGCGCTGTTTTGTCTATCATTGAAAGAAAGGGATACATACAAACTTCAAATTCAATCACTCGAGAGAAGAAGAAAAACTTCCGTTTTCATGAAGTTTTCTCCTAAGATCATTGTTTTTCACGTTCAGTGCAGGGAACGCGCGTGGGGACATACTTGTATTGAATGTCCCTCTTATATTCCTGTGGAGGGGGGGGGGGGGGCATTTATCCATGATGCCCCCTGGATCCGCTAGTGCTTTTTGCAATTACCGCCAACGAGAGCCTCTGCCAGACACTTACCTAATGGAATTCACTTTCCCATTTTCCAAATTTGTATCAGCAATTGCGAAAGTTGTGTCATGCCGCGAAGCGGCGCGAAATTTTCCGGTTGGGGCTGCTTGAATTGCATCAGGTGCGCTGTGTTGTCTATCATTGAAAGAAAGGGAGACATGCAAACTTCGAATTCAATCACCCGAGAGAAAAATACTTCCGTTTTCATGAAGTTTTGTCATAAGATCATTGTTTTTCACGTTCAGTGCAGAGAACGCGCGGGGGGGGGGAGGATACTTGTATTGATGCCCTCTCAGATTCCTGTGGGGGGGGGGGGGAATTGCCCCTGATGCCCCCCCCCCTGCCCTGGGATCCGCCAGTGCCCTGAAGTAAATGCCGAATTTTGTTTCACGGGAAATATCTGCCCTAGGGAATAGGTAAGTGATCACGAGCGGATCCAGGGGAGGGGGAATTAAGCCATGGCCCCCAAAGCGCCACAATTATTGTCAAAACCACTATGTTTTTACCATTTCGGAGCATTTGCCCCCCCCCCCCTCCCCGAAAGCCAAGATCTGGATCCACCCCTATAAGGGATGTCGCAAAGTGGATAAATACATCCCCTATTACTATTTGAGACTGATTTTAGTCTTGTGTTGAAATTGCGAACATAATTGGTCACTCAGAACTCTCGAGTCGAAAACGCCATTTATGATTATTTTTTCGAACCACTAAACATTACTTCATTTCGGCGACGATTTGGAAATATCTAATAAAGATAGACAGATACGGATGGTCTCAAAATGAAGCTAAGGAACTGATCTGTGCTTTTCGCACCCTACATGGACCTCAGAAGCTGCCAATAGCCGACAGGACAGGATTCGATTTTGCGGTCAAAATAATTTCGAAAATTGACTTTTTGACCAGCCCATCGTGATCAGCGCCCCAAAACACATATAACCGAGCAGCTCCTTTTGATTCTAAGAAGAAAGAAAAACGCAAACCGGACCAAGCTAGTGGTCAGTGGTATGTGGTTAGTGGTACGTGGTCATTGGTACGTGATCAGTGGTACGTGGTTAGTGGTACGTGGTCAGTGGTCAGTGGTCAGTGGTCAGTGGTCAGTGGTCAGTGGTCAGTGGTCAGTGGTCAGTGGTCAGTGGTCAGTGGTACGTGGTCAGTGGTACACGTGGTCAGTGGTGCACGTGGTCAGTGGTACACGTGGTCAGTGGTACGTGGTCAGTGGTACACGTGGTCAGTGGTACGTGATCAATGGTACGTGGTACGTGGCCCGTGGTACGTGGTACGTGGTACGTGGTACGTGGTACGTGGTACGTGGTACGTGGTACGTGGTACGTGGTACGTGGTACGTGGTCCGTGGTCAGTGGTTAGTGGTTAGTGGTTAGTGGTACGTGGTCAGTGGTACGTGGTCAGTGGTACGTGATCAGTGGTACGTGGTCAGTGGTACGTGGTCAGTGGTACGTGGTCAGTGGTACGTGGTCAGTGGTACGTGGTCAGTGGTGCGTGGTCAGTGGTACGTGGTCAGTGGTACGTGGTCAGTGGTACGTGGTCAGTTATTATGTGGCCAGTCGTCTGTTGTCAGTGATATGCGGTCAGTGGTCTATAGTTAGTTGCTTGTGGTCAGTGGACTGTGGTCAGTGCCCAGTGTTCAGTGTTCAGTGTTCAGTGTTCAGTGTTCAGTGTTCAGTGTTCAGTGGTCAGTGGTCAGTGGTCAGTGGTCAGTGGTCAGTGGTCAGTGGTCAGTGGTCAGTGGTCAGTGGTCAGTGGTCAGTGGTCAGTGGTCAGTTGCTTGTGGTCAGTGGTCAGTGGTCAGTGGTCAGTGGTCAGTGGTCAGTGGTCAGTGGTCAGTGGTCAGTGGTCTGTTGTCAGTGGTCTGTTGCCAGTGGCCAGTGGTCTGTTGTCAGTGGTCTGTTGTCAGTGATCTGTTGTCAGTGATCTGTTGTCAGTGGTCTGTTGTCAGTGGTCTGTTGTCAGTGGTCTGTTGTCAGTGGCCAGTTGTCTGCGGTCTGTTGTCTGCGGTCTGTTGTCAGTGGTCTGTTGTCAGTGGTCTGTTGTCAGTGGTCAGTGGTCAGTGGTCAGTGGTCAGTGGTCAGTGGTCAGTGGTCAGTGGGCAGTGGTCAGTGGTCAGTGGGCAGTGGTCTGTTATCAGTGGTCTGTTATCAGTGGTCAGTGGTCAGTGGTCAGTGGTCAGTGGTCTGTGGTCTGTGGTCAGTGGTCTGTTATCAGTGGTCTGTTATCAGTGGTCAGTGGTCAGTCGTCAGTCGTCAGTGGTCAGTGGTCAGTGGTCAGTAGTCAGTAGTCAGTAGTCAGTGGTCAGTGGTCAGTGGCCTGTAGTCTGTGGTCAGTGGTCAGTGGTCAGTGGTCAGTGGTCAGTGGTCAGTGGTCAGTGGTCAGTGGTCAGTGGTCAGTGGTCAGTGGTCAGTGGTCAGTGGTCAGTGGTCAGTGGTTAGTGATCAGTGGTCTGTTATCAGTGGTCAGTGGTCAGTGGTCAGTGGTCAGTGGCCAGTGGTCAGTGGTCAGTGGTCAGTGGTCAGTGGTCAGTGGTCTGTAGTCTGTAATATGTTGTCTGTTGTCAGTGGCCAGTTGTCTGCGGTCTGTTGTCTGCGGTCTGTTGTCAGTGGTCTGTTGTCAGTGGTCAGTGGTCAGTGGTCAGTGGTCAGTGGTCAGTGGTCAGTGGTCAGTGGGCAGTGGTCTGTTATCAGTGGTCAGTGGTCTGTTATCAGTGGTCTGTTATCAATGGTCAGTGGTCAGTGGTCAGTGGTCAGTGGTCTGTGGTCTGTGGTCAGTGGTCTGTTATCAGTGGTCTGTTATCAGTGGTCAGTGGTCAGTCGTCAGTGGTCAGTGGTCAGTGGTCAGTAGTCAGTAGTCAGTAGTCAGTGGTCAGTGGTCAGTGGCCTGTAGTCTGTGGTCAGTGGTCAGTGGTCAGTGGTCAGTGGTCAGTGGTCTGTGGTCTGTGGTCAGTGGTCTGTTATCAGTGGTCTGTTATCAGTGGTCAGTGGTCAGTGGTCAGTGGTCAGTGGTCAGTGGTCAGTAGTCAGTAGTCAGTAGTCAGTAGTCAGTGGTCAGTGGTCAGTGGCCTGTAGTCTGTGGTCAGTAGTCTGTGGTCAGTGGTCAGTGGTCAGTGGTCAGTGGTCAGTGGTCAGTGGTCAGTGGTCAGTGGTCAGTGGTCAGTGGTCAGTGGTTAGTGATCAGTGGTCTGTTATCAGTGGTCAGTGGTCAGTGGTCAGTGGTCAGTGGTCAGTGGTCAGTGGTCAGTGGTCAGTGGTCAGTGGTCAGTGGTCAGTGGTCAGTGGTCAGTGGTCAGAGGTCAGTGGTCAGTGGTCAGTGGTCAGTGGTCAGTGGTCTGTAGTCTGTAGTCTGTAATATGTTGTCTGTTGTCTGTGGTCAGTAGTCACTGGTCAGCCACGACCTCTTATCTACACATGCATGGGAAGTCAACGGACGTCCGGCCGCCGCCGCCAGACGGCAGCAGTACGTGGTGTTCACGCCGCCTACGTGGTGTTCACGCCGCCGCCAGCAGTACGTGGTGTTCACGCCGCCTACGTGGTGTTCACGCCGCCGCCAGACGGCAGCAGTACGTGGTGTTCACGCCGCAGGAATGATGTCAAGAATACCCAAACAATACTGTAACATTAGGAAAGCCGTAAAAATACCCTGAATCCAAAATAGATTGAAAGCAGCAATTCTTCCCTGTCCACCAGCTATGATACCTTTTATCCTTCGGGCCGAGGACCTTTGAAAGTTTTTATTTTGCAGGATTAGCACCTATGTCTCTTTTTATTAGCATAATTTGAACCCCTTCTGCAGTCGTTTGACACATTTTCGTCTATGGTTTCCTCGGACGTACCTGTGGAAATCTTCGATGCAGTGAATCTGGTTGGCAGCATCCACCGTGAAGCAGACGCCGTCCAGCGACTTGCCACAGACGACACACGTGAAACACTGCGGGTGGTACGACTTTCCGGTGGCGCGCAGAATCCGCTCCAGGATCGGCTTAGTACACACACAGCACCGCTCCAGGGTGTCCTGTGGACAGAGGTCAGGTCAGGTCAGATACACACAGCACAGCTCCAGGGTGTCCTGTGGACAGAGGTCAGGTCAGGTCAGGTCAGGTCAGATACACACATCACCGCTCCAGGGTGTCCTGTGGACAGAGGTCAGGTCAAGTCAGATACACACAACACCGCTCCAGGGTGGCCTGTGGACAGAGGTCAGGTCAGGTCAGATACACACATCACCGGTCCAGGGTGTCCTGTGGACAGAGGTCAGGTCAGGTCAGATACACACAACACCGCTCCAGGGTGTCCTGTGGACATGGGTCAGGTCAGGTCAGGTCAGGTCAGGTCAGGTCAGGTCAGGTCAGGTCAGGTCAGGTCAGGTCAGGTACACACCGCACCGCTCCAGGGTGTCCTGTGGACAGAGGACAGGACAGGACAGGTACACATCCGCTCCAGGGTGTTCTGTGGACAGAGGTCAGGACAGGACAGGACAGGTACACATCCACTCCAGGGTGTCCGGGAACAGAGTCAGGTAAGATAAGAAACGTTATTGACCTAAACGTTATGTTGAGCATATTTATTCCTATGTAGAAGGCACCTTGCACGCCCAGTGTAGCCTACAATATGCTTCTAGAAATCGTCTCTCAGATAGGCTTTGACGCAGCCAGCCGTGGCCACGAATTGTTCCGGTGATGGTAATGATATTACGAGGCCAATGACACCACTCAATCATAGTTCAATTCCGGAGAAAGAGGAATTCCCGGAAACCTGCTGGAAAAATGGGCCATGAACACCACGTATGGTTACCTACCTGCCCTAACTGGTACGTCATTTACCACCTCTGAACGAGCATAGCACGCACCATGCACCACCTCTGAACGAGCATAGCACGCACCATGTAGCACTCCTCGCAGTGCGGCTTGTTCTCCACAGCAAAGAAGGGCCGGCCCTGCAGCAGCGCGTGGCAGGCGTGGCACGTGAAGCAACTGACGTGGAACACCTTCTCCATGGCGGTGCAGCCGGTGCCCTCGCCGACCACCTTGTCTCCGCACTTGGTACACATACCTGTCGGCCATCGGACACATCGTCATGGCTGGTACACACCAGGTACACACCGGGTACACACCGGGTACACACCGGGTACACACCAGGTACACACCGGGTACACACCGGGTACACACCGGGTACACACCGGGTACACACCGGGAACGAGTGACACTCTTCGAACTCTGTGACACTCTCTTCGAACGAGTGACACTCTCTTCGAACTCTGTGTCGGAACACTCTTGTTACTGTACAGGGTGGTGGGGTGGTGGGAGGGGTTAATGCCGTCTCCACTTACCTGCAGTCCGTATCCAGTCACCTGCAGTCCGTCTCCATTTACCTGCAGTCCGTCTCCAGTCACCTGCAGTCCGTCTCCATTCACCTGCAGTCCGTCTCCATTTACCTGCAGTCCGTCTCCATTTACCTGCAGTCTGTCTCCATTTACCTGCAGTCCGTCTCCATTTACCTGCAGTCCGTCTCCATTTACCTGCAGTCCGTCTCCATTTACCTGCAGTCCGTCTCCATTTACCTGCAGTCCGTCTCCATTTACCTGCAGTCCGTCTCCATTTACCTGCAGTCCGTCTCCATTTACCTGCAGTCCGTCTCCATTTACCTGCAGTCCCCGTCTCCATTTACCTGCAGTCCGTCTCCATTTACCTGCAGTCCGTCTCCATTTACCTGCAGTCCGTCTCCATTTACCTGCAGTCCGTCTCCAGTCACCTGCAGTCCGTCTCCATTTACCTGCAGTCCGTCTCCATTTACCTGCAGTCCGTCTCCATTTACCTGCAGTCCGTCTCCATTTACCTGCAGTCCGTCTCCATTTACCTGCAGTCCGTCTCCATTTACCTGCAGTCCGTCTCCAGTCACCTGCAGTCCGTCTCCAGTCACCTGCAGTCCGTCTCCAGTCACCTGCAGTCCGTCTCCAGTCACCTGCAGTCCGTCTCCATTTACCTGCAGTCCGTCTCCATTTACCTGCAGTCCGTCTCCATTTACCTGCAGTCCGTCTCCAGTCACCTGCAGTCCGTCTCCAGTCACCTGCAGTCCGTCTCCAGTCACCTGCAGTCCGTCTCCAGTCACCTGCAGTCCGTCTCCAGTCACCTGCAGTCCGTCTCCAGTCACCTGCAGTCCGTCTCCATTTACCTGCAGTCCGTCTCCATTTACCTGCAGTCCGTCTCCAGTCACCTGCAGTCCGTCTCCAGTCACCTGCAGTCCGTCTCCAGTCACCTGCAGTCCGTCTCCATTTACCTGCAGTCCGTCTCCAGTCACCTGCAGTCCGTCTCCATTTACCTGCAGTCCGTCTCCATTTACCTGCAGTCCGTCTCCAGTCACCTGCAGTCCGTCTCCAGTCACCTGCAGTCCGTCTCCAGTCACCTGCAGTCCGTCTCCATTTACCTGCAGTCCGTCTCCATTTACCTGCAGTCCGTCTCCAGTCACCTGCAGTCCGTCTCCAGTCACCTGCAGTCCGTCTCCAGTCACCTGCAGTCCGTCTCCATTTACCTGCAGTCCGTCTCCATTTACCTGCAGTCCGTCTCCAGTCACCTGCAGTCCGTCTCCAGTCACCTGCAGTCCGTCTCCATTTACCTGCAGTCCGTCTCCATTTACCTGCAGTCCGTCTCCATTTACCTGCAGTCCGTCTCCATTTACCTGCAGTCCGTCTCCAGTCACCTGCAGTCCGTCTCCAGTCACCTGCAGTCCGTCTCCAGTCACCTGCAGTCCGTCTCCAGTCACCTGCAGTCCGTCTCCAGTCACCTGCAGTCCGTCTCCATTTACCTGCAGTCCGTCTCCATTTACCTGCAGTCCGTCTCCAGTCACCTGCAGTCCGTCTCCATTTACCTGCAGTCCGTCTCCAGTCACCTGCAGTCCGTCTCCAGTCACCTGCAGTCCGTCTCCAGTCACCTGCAGTCCGTCTCCAGTCACCTGCAGTCCGTCTCCAGTCACCTGCAGTCCGTCTCCATTTACCTGCAGTCCGTCTCCAGTCACCTGCAGTCCGCTTCCATTTACCTGCAGTCCGTCTCCATTTACCTGCAGTCCGTCTCCAGTCACCTGCAGTCCGTCTCCATTTACCTGCAGTCCGTCTCCATTTACCTGCAGTCCGTCTCCATTTACCTGCAGTCCGTCTCCATTTACCTGCAGTCCGTCTCCAGTCACCTGCAGTCCGTCTCCAGTCACCTGCAGTCCGTCTCCAGTCACCTGCAGTCCGTCTCCATTTACCTGCAGTCCGTCTCCAGTCACCTGCAGTCCGTCTCCATTTACCTGCAGTCCGTCTCCAGTCACCTGCAGTCCGTCTCCAGTCACCTGCAGTCCGTCTCCAGTCACCTGCAGTCCGTCTCCATTTACCTGCAGTCCGTCTCCAGTCACCTGCAGTCCGTCTCCATTTACCTGCAGTCCGTCTCCATTTACCTGCAGTCCGTCTCCATTTACCTGCAGTCCGTCTCCAGTCACCTGCAGTCCGTCTCCAGTCACCTGCAGTCCGTCTCCAGTCACCTGCAGTCCGTCTCCATTTACCTGCAGTCCGTCTCCATTTACCTGCAGTCCGTCTCCATTTACCTGCAGTCCGTCTCCATTTACCTGCAGTCCGTCTCCAGTCACCTGCAGTCCGTCTCCAGTCACCTGCAGTCCGTCTCCAGTCACCTGCAGTCCGTCTCCAGTCACCTGCAGTCCGTCTCCAGTCACCTGCAGTCCGTCTCCAGTCACCTGCAGTCCGTCTCCAGTCACCTGCAGTCCGTCTCCATTTACCTGCAGTCCGTCTCCAGTCACCTGCAGTCCGTCTCCATTTACCTGCAGTCCGTCTCCAGTCACCTGCAGTCCGTCTCCATTTACCTGCAGTCCGTCTCCAGTCACCTGCAGTCCGTCTCCATTTACCTGCAGTCCGTCTCCATTTACCTGCAGTCCGTCTCCAGTCACCTGCAGTCCGTCTCCAGTCACCTGCAGTCCGTCTCCAGTCACCTGCAGTCCGTCTCCAGTCACCTGCAGTCCGCCTCCATTTACCTGCAGTCCGTCTCCAGTCACCTGCAGTCCGTCTCCATTTACCTGCAGTCCGTCTCCATTTACCTGCAGTCCGTCTCCAGTCACCTGCAGTCCGTCTCCAGTCACCTGCAGTCCGTCTCCAGTCACCTGCAGTCCGTCTCCAGTCACCTGCAGTCCGTCTCCATTTACCTGCAGTCCGTCTCCATTTACCTGCAGTCCGTCTCCATTTACCTGCAGTCCGTCTCCAGTCACCTGCAGTCCGTCTCCAGTCACCTGCAGTCCGTCTCCAGTCACCTGCAGTCCGTCTCCAGTCACCTGCAGTCCGTCTCCAGTCACCTGCAGTCCGTCTCCAGTCACCTGCAGTCCGTCTCCAGTCACCTGCAGTCCGTCTCCAGTCACCTGCAGTCCGTCTCCAGTCACCTGCAGTCCGTCTCCATTTACCTGCAGTCCGCCTCCATTTACCTGCAGTCCGTCTCCATTTACCTGCAGTCCGTCTCCAGTCACCTGCAGTCCGTCTCCAGTCACCTGCAGTCCGTCTCCATTTACCTGCAGTCCGTCTCCAGTCACCTGCAGTCCGTCTCCATTTACCTGCAGTCCGTCTCCATTTACCTGCAGTCCGTCTCCAGTCACCTGCAGTCCGTCTCCAGTCACCTGCAGTCCGTCTCCAGTCACCTGCAGTCCGTCTCCAGTCACCTGCAGTCCGTCTCCATTTACCTGCAGTCCGTCTCCATTTACCTGCAGTCCGTCTCCATTTACCTGCAGTCCGTCTCCAGTCACCTGCAGTCCGTCTCCAGTCACCTGCAGTCCGTCTCCAGTCACCTGCAGTCCGTCTCCAGTCACCTGCAGTCCGTCTCCAGTCACCTGCAGTCCGTCTCCATTTACCTGCAGTCCGTCTCCATTTACCTGCAGTCCGTCTCCATTTACCTGCAGTCCGTCTCCATTTACCTGCAGTCCGTCTCCAGTCACCTGCACTCCGTCTCCAGTCACCTGCAGTCCGTCTCCATTTACCTGCAGTCCGTCTCCATTTACCTGCAGTCCGTCTCCATTTACCTGCAGTCCGTCTCCATTTACCTGCAGTCCGTCTCCAGTCACCTGCAGTCCGTCTCCAGTCACCTGCAGTCCGTCTCCAGTCACCTGCAGTCCGTCTCCAGTCACCTGCAGTCCGTCTCCAGTCACCTGCAGTCCGTCTCCATTTACCTGCAGTCCGTCTCCAGTCACCTGCAGTCCGTCTCCATTTACCTGCAGTCCGTCTCCAGTCACCTGCAGTCCGTCTCCATTTACCTGCAGTCCGTCTCCAGTCACCTGCAGTCCGTCTCCATTTACCTGCAGTCCGTCTCCAGTCACCTGCAGTCCGTCTCCAGTCACCTGCATCAGGCTACCACAACGCCTGTCACGCGCTGGCTTCCTGTCTGACTCAGACACAAATCGCAGCAGATTGGGGTGCTTCATTGAACACGGTTAAAGAAGGACAGGCACACATTGGGATCTGGAGGCACTCTAGAGGGTGCACCAAGGTCCGGGAGCCGATGCAGTCCGAAACCAGCGTAACGTGAAGATGATGACCCGCCCCATCAAATGAGATCAAAAGAGTCGGTCCATTCTTGAGTCGGTAAAAAGGATGAGGGGCGCCGAATCCTCTATGAGGAACCTGATCAGTGAATAACCGCATATGAAATATCAAAAGTCTGACTCAAGCTAGCCGTCAGCGACATCTGGAAAGGTGCAAATCTTTGCTGAATTTCATGAAGGGCCGGGCTCCGGCACCGGCAAGCTCATAAGGATATTACTATCAGACGAAAGGCCACTTCGCATGGATGTCCAGCGTAACGGGAGGAACTGCAGGTACTTACCTTTCGCACCTTATTAAGATCAACATTGACCCGAGGGTGCGCTTCAATCCCGTTAATAAGCATCTAAAGCGTGGTTGGCTCTGACCGCAAGAGATGTGCCCAAACATCTTGGCTGACACCATGGATGAGAAATACCTGGATCGGCCACTCAGCGACAAATGCGACCACATTTCCTACTGCGCATGCGCGAATCAACATACAGGTGGTCGGCTCCGAGCGGCGATAGTTTGTTATGGTTCGTAATGGCGGCCGGACGCGAATAGTTCGTGTCCGAGACTTTCTTTTGAAAGTCCAGTTAAAAGGAATAGTGCAACTTGGGGAAAATACGTGGAATGATGGAAAAGAGTGTCCTGATTACGGTTCTGGCATTCGTTTTTGAAAAAAGTACCAATTTGTCATAATAATAAAAATATTACTACGTGTGACGTCACAACAATCTTTTGTCACCAAAATGAGTTGTGACGTCATACCATCAAAAGCATATCTATGAATGAGAATATGTAAATAACACTACTACAACAAGTAACAACCTCGTTCGCTGGGCAATGTGATAATTTGAAGAAGAAAAATATTCATATTTTTACATGCGTGAAATGTGAATGTTTGCACTATGTCGTTGCATGAGTAGAGTTGGAGTGGCGTTGCGTGAACCTGAAGTCACACCCATAAATGTGCATGTGCATAAACATGTGCTATACCCATAAATGTGTTTTGTGTGTAAATAAATGTGTGGATGTGCTTCTACTGCAGCGAACATTGCAGCTACCGGTACGAATCACCCATCAAAAGATGCGCCTTTTCAAGGCGAGTGTTGGCATTATTTTCAATTGGAAATCCAATGGAAACTGACAAAGTTATGGCCAATAATATTTCTAGCTCATGAACTTAGCGTAAGTCAGCGTAATGCAAAAACAAACATTGGCAAAATGTAATCGATATATTGCTGGTACCGCGACCCATCAACACATGCAGATTTTCACGAAGCATCTTTTGGTAATTTTCAATTGGAAATCGGTTCAAAATTGAAGAAATTATTTACTTAAAACCTAGTCACATGATGTTTCAGATTTGTCGTGTTTGCCTTGGACCACAACAGCGGCCATAGCACAATCTAGACGAATCTGAATCCGATGTGAAAATCGAGCGTTGAAGCAAATTGCAAATAAAAACGCCATAAGCAAGAAAATGTAATTCTCTTCAAAATGGCTTATCAGATTTTCGAAATTTTGTTTTTTGACCCCCAAATATACACACAAACAAAATCGTCGGGAAAAATCCACAAAGTTAACATTTTCAACCATATTTTATTTAAAAAAAACTGAATTGGAGAAACAAGTATGGACGATATGCAAACCAAATTTCAAACAAAGCAATATCTTCATTTTTTACCGACTTATGGCTCCCGAAGTAAACTCATGAAGTCATTTTTTCAAGTTGCAGTTTTTGTCTTTAAATGACCAGATAAAGACAAATAAATGCCACCACTGTATTTCTGAGACAAAATTGGTCTAGAAACATGCATTTTGTATTTATATTTTTTCTCTCGATATGTGACCTGACCTTGACCTGAGCCCTGAGGGCCATTATATGGGGTCAGGTTGTTAAAATGAGTACTACTATATAATTCTACGTGTAAAATAACCCATAAAACATGTGTCGCATGGCTTTCGTAGACCTCTTGCCAATAGTGACCCTTTGTGACCTGACCTTGACCTTAGCTTACAATTTCACTTTCGCTTATGTGGGAAATGAATTATACCTTTGAGAGCACTTTGTGCGAGAATAGTCGCAATCTAAGGCTTTGGATGGAAAGCATGGCCCATCAACTCAAATACCTCGATTTTGACCCTTGACCTGGCTGTGACCTGACATGTGACCTTATTTGCATATCTGGCATACGCTTTAGGTGCGTCTCATTGAACGCTTTGTATTGCCGCCTGGCGCGTCTCGCTGCGGTTATTGGATCGGAAGATAACGAGGGGGGAGTGTTCGGCTTGATGCGGTTGGCGGGAGTTCACCTGTACGTCGAAGCTTCGCGCCTCCACCGCTAGGCGGCCAACGTGGTCGCAGACATCAAAGGCCGCCGACACCGAGTGACCGATCCAGGTATTTATCATCCATGGCTGACACAAATGAGAACATTGTCAGCAACGTTTACGAGTGATTCCTGGACAAGCCTGCCTTCCCCTAGGTGAAGAGGCATATTTGAATAAAATTCGTTTTACCGGAAGACTGGAACCCCGCTCGCACCTGGACCCCACCACTGCTGGCACTCGCAGACTGGTTATTGATTCGACACTCATTGAATCGATTGGAATCGTTCAATCTAAATTCTTTGAATAACAAAATAATTGATTCACCACCAGATATTTTGATTCATGAATCGTGATTGAATCAAAATCCGCATGATTGCTCACGGCTGATTGCATCAAAAGATTTAACGATTCTTAACGATTCAAGTATACTGGTAAATTGTGCAAATGCAAATAAAAATAGTCCCAGTGGCTGCATTCATTTATACTGAAATACTATTGCTGTAACAATGTTTTAATGATCATATATGTGTTTCCATTTGTATTGATTTGACATACATTCACCACATATATTTAAATGTTGAATCAAACGCGAATCGATTAAAATATTTGTTTTGATTCTTTGAATCAGAAAGAATACATTCTGAAAAATTTCGTGAATCGAACGGTGATTGCATCATTCAGATTCCAAAATGAATCATGATTGAATCGTTCCAAAAAAGTTGAATCAATAACCAGTCTGGCTAGCAGAAGAGCAAGTGGCCACCGCAGCAGCGGTGTCGATTTTTTAAAACGATTGGGGGGGGGGGGGGGCGAACAGGGACGGATCCAAGAGCCTATCAGCGTCATGGCTTTACACATTAAAAAAAAAATATAGGCAACTTGGACAAAGGAGAGTATTATTTAATCAATTCATAATGCAAAAGCAGACGAAATCTCATGAGTTTTGGACTTTTGTTGGACGGCCCCTCAAACCAACGTTTTTGCCCGGTCTGCATCCTCCAAGAAGGCCCGAGGCCTTACTTGGAACCCTTACTTAGTGAAACGGCAATGTTAACCTGACATTGACTGAGGGGGGGGGGGGACAAGTATCTCCCCTGACGTATTTTCGCAATAGCCGAAAAACCAATTGCAACATCAACGTGAAACTTTGGGTACCTTCTCCTACACCGACTGTACGTCTTATGTGCATTAATGAAGCAATTTTGTCGAAAAAATCGAGATATAGCGAATTTAGTGACGTCACTACACACGAGTTTTAACTTTACTGAAATGAGGCGAGGCGGTAAAATGACTATTACGATCGAATTATACGTGTAAAATAATCCATTGAACATGTGTCGCATGGCTTTCGTATATTTTTTTTTATCGCATAGTCACCTAATGTGACCTGACCTGACCTTTTGCCAAATTTCTCACTTTTGCTCACGCGGGATGTGCATTTCACCTTTAAGAGCACTTTGGGTGATAATGGGTGATAATGGTCGCAATCGAATACTTTGGATGTAAAGTATGGTCCATACACTCAAATAACTCGATTTTGACCTTACCGTGACATGCTATTTGACCTCAATAAAAAAAAACAATATAGCATGATTTAAATGCGTCTAATTGATAGCTTTCGAATGCCTTCTTGCACGTCTCGCTGCGCTCATTGGTTCGAAATATAACCAAGGGCCGATATCCCCCCCCCCGTCAATGGCGTTCGAAATTTACGCCATTGACTGGCAATACCACTGCTCCGGTATTGCCAGCATTTCATGCGGGGACAAACTTTATCCTCCATATTGTTTTTGGTTGTTTGAACACGCTCAAAGATTCTTTGGAAATATAAAAACGGCCTCGCGGAGCGCCGTCATTTCCATGTCTACCGGGCATCGTATTATTGATTCTTTGCGCACCTTTTCTGATTTTGTTTTACCCGGGAGCATTCCAAGTCACGGTTCTATACATACAGCCGTTACCTGAGGTAGAACCAGTGTTGGATTTTGCATTTCATGACCTGGTTCCGGAGAGTAAAAATCCATAGGTGGAGAGTAAAATTGTATTGTCAGGCAAGTAAGATTTTCATTTTTGTTTTTATTTATTTATTTGGAAAGTTTAAAAAATCCTGATTTGTAATAGATAATAAATCCTTCCGAGGAAAATGGAATTCTATTTTAACTACGATGTCAGTAAGATGAGGCGAAAAGAGAGCAAACTACCTGACCTATAGGTCAGGTCAAGCGGACCCATCCCCAATAAAGTTCAAGCTAGACGGCAATTGGAGGGGGGGGGGGGGGGGAGGACGGCCACCCCTCTATACACAAAAATATACTATAGCTACGACACGCAAAACGGTGTCCTACGATTATATTTCCATCCAGGACTTGTAATGTCCGTTTCTAACACCGTCACTCTACTATCGAAAAACTCCAGTGAGTGACCAGTCATGACTCATGTTCATGGGTACGAGGGGAAATTTCACGCGCATCACGCAGCACTGAGACTATTTACATGCCCAAACTCAAATCGGCGCAAAAATACGTATTTCAAATCAATTTCTCCAGATCGCAAGAGAAGGAAACAACTAAAAACTTCACATAGGAGAGAAGCATTGCTTCGCCGATATTCTCCCCGGTTTCGCCGTACGACGTGACGAAGGTGGTATTAGGTAGTCTACGGTTCGTAGAACTAAAAACATTATCAGAAGCTTGTCTTTCCATGAATCACTGCGAATGAAACCTATATGTTGCAGGTACATAATCTGAGGCCAGAGACAAGGGCGGATCCAGAGAAAGGCAAAAAAGTTGGTTTGGGAGCAAATCCAAAAAAGTCTCACACATGTATATTGAATTCACCGGATTTCGCCTCTTTATACATGAAGAGGTGATTTAACCCTCGCCCGGGTAGGGCAAAATCACTACGTGTTCGACGGGGGGGTTGACCCCCCCCCCCTAGCGTTTCGCCCCTAATTGAGCAAGAGCTTCGATTCAAAGACGAGCGTGTTACTTGTGACGAGAGGAAGCCGCTGATACCCGATTGTAAGGTAGTGGGTCATTAGGTGACCTCTGAAGTCATGTAAATGACCCACAAGTCATTAAAATTGAAAATGCGTTTACAATTAATTTTATCGAGCTAGAATCGTGAATGAGCATATCATAATGCTTAATAGGAGCCAAATTCGCAATCAGCGTCACAAAATGTCCTAAAACCAGCAAAATTCCAAAAAGGTCATGTCAGGTCATCTGAGGTCAGTGACCTCGGTTGACCTCGGTTAACCACAACACACAGGAAAACCACACCCATCCAGCCCTGGGTAACCTTTGCCATCCTCCGTAGCATGAACACGCGTAATAAACTGCTGAAAGAGTTTTTACGGAACCGTAGTGTCGAGAATGAGGCAAAATTTAAAAGATATAGAAATGTTCTGAGGCTCACTTTGCGTCAAGCAAAGAAATGTTATTTTCAGAATCAATTTAACAAAAATAAGAATAACCCAAGGCTCCTCTGGGAAAACTTGCTCCAAGCTATCCAAAAACAGAAAGCAAAGCCTAAACCTGCATCAAGATTTGAAATTGATGGTGAGTTTGTTACAGATGAACAGCTTATTGCAGAGTCTTTTAACACATATTATAGCAATGTTGCACCTAACCTTGATACTGCTCTGGGGCCTAGTAGCTCTGATCCATTATCCTACATGCAAGGTGTTGAGGTGCCCGAGACGATGACATTTTCTCCAGTCACAGAGCATGACGTCTTTACTATTGCTATGAGCCTTAATGAGACAGGGGCAGGATTTGATGGAATCAGCGCCAAGTTGCTTAAACACCTTTTGCCAGCTATTCTCTCCCATCTAACCCATACTATTAACCTTTGCATTATTCACAATACATTCCCATCAATGTTGAAGGAGGCAGTGATTACACCAGTCTTCAAAGGGGGTCCAAGGACCCTGTTTTCCAGCTATAGGCCAATTTCGGTGTTGCCAGTTATTTCAAAGATCCTAGAAACCTTAATGTACAAACAGCTTGTATCATTCATATCTGATCATAACATTCTTTTTGACTTGCAGTTTGGTTTTAGAGCTAAACACTCTACATATATGCCGCTCTCCATCCTGCATGATTTTATCACAGATAACTTAACTTGTAATCAGAAAACGGCTGGCATCTTTCTAGATTTGGCTCGTGCCTTTGACACGGTCAACATAAACATATTGTTGCAAAAGCTTAACATGTATGGCATTTCTGATAATGCTATTCTTTTTCTAACTTCCTACCTTACTAACCGAAAGCATAGGGTCAAGTTTGATGGCATCGTCTCAGGCGCCAAGGACATCACGTGCGGGGTTCCTCAGGGATCTGTGATTGGGCCACTCCTGTTTCTGATTTATATAAATGATCTTTATAAAGTTTGCCCAGTTGCAAAATGTCTACTTTTCGCTGACGATACAGCAATATTGTATTCGGCACCATCCATGACTGACCTTCAAAATATAATATTACAATAATTTCCGAAGATTGTTTCATGGTTGCACGCAAATAGGCTCTCCTTATCAGTACATAAAACATTTTACCAGGTTTATACCAACAGTGCTGGAGTTCATGATCTGAAAATTCCATTGGGTAATTCAGAGTTGATTTGTGCTCACACAGTGAAATATCTATGGGTACTCATAGATGAAAATATGAAGTTTAAGTCCCATGTCAATAAGTTATCTGGGATCATTAGTAAACATGTAGGTGTTATAGGCAGATCTAGATATCTTTTGAATAAAAATATCCTAGTGATGTTGTATAATGCCCTGCATTCTACCCTACCTGACGTACTGTGTATGCGTATGGGGATCTAACTATGACGTCACGCTACATCCGATCATTGTTGCACAGAAGCGCGCGGTTCGTTTAATTGCGGGTGTGCCTGCTAGATTTCACACGTCGGCGCTATTTCAGGACCTAAATCTTCTTAAATTTACTGATCTTGTGCAGTACCAGATCCTAAATATCTTGCATGGTTTCTTGAGGGGGACACTACCATGTGTCATTGCTAAGAAGTTTACATTACACGTACCAACTCGATCTACTAGAATATCTCAGCATTTTTCTGAACGAAATTTATCTGCGACTGGACTAGTTGTCCCCAATTATAGAATGTATAACTATCGTCAGTTTTCACTATTCTGCAGAGCTCCCTTAATTTGGAATATAATTGTTGCCCAACCAATACCAGATATCAGAGATGTTCCGTTTGGCAAATCATTCTTCAAGAAAGTCATTAAGAAACTTTGTATTGATTCCTATTAGTTTTGTATCAGGTTAAGTCCTACCTACCAAGTTGTCCACCAAGTTCATCCATTATTTATGTATATATTCAGGGATTGCAGGGCGGAGCCTCAGGAATCACTGTAGCCCTATACCCTGCCCTGCGACGCCCAATGAAAGCTGAAATTGAGGAGGTGTTAGTAGCAATAAGGATATGATGTTTGCACCATAATTTCAGTTTTAGTTTTTCTTTGCTAATTGCATTGTAATATATTTCAATGGCCATTCAAACACACTGTCCGTCCTGACTTTACCCACCCTGTTGCCTGACCAGGACTCTTCAACCTTCGTTCCCAGCTCTGAGCCGCCAACGTGTCCGGCCGGCCAGAAAGATGGCCAAATCTGGAAATCTGCCCAGCGATGTGGTACTGGGAGCTGCCGTCTGCTGGCTGTCGGCCGGTTGTTCTAGTGACCGGTGGACGGTGGCAGCCGAGACTGGCAGGCGACTGACGTGTCAGACGTGTCAGCGGCAGATGGAGGTTAACGACAAGCCGCGGATGAAGCTGAGTCGGGGGGTGGAGAAGGTCAGCATACCGGGACGGTCTACCTGCTACCGTCTCTACAAGGACGGCTCGGCGCTGATTGACCTGATGACCCGGTACAGGGAGCCGGCGCCGGACGCCACGGGGACGCAGAAGACCCTCTGTCGCCACCCCTTCCAGGTGAAGATGTGAAATGTGCATGCACTGATGGCGACGAACGCGCCCCGGTACCGGATGGCGGTCGGGAAGGAGATCCGGCTGTTGGAGTTCGGCCTGAGACGCTCCCAAGGACCCGGCGGAGGCCTGTCCGCCTTCCGCCTACATGGTTGGAGCGTTGGTTGGAGCGAGTAACGTGCTGGCTGGTGAACGGTACGCACGCGCTCCCCGTTGTTCCCGTGTTCTCCGAGCTGGAGCGCCGCCTGACGGCGCCACCTGCGCCACCTATGCTGCCACCTATACCGCCGTCCTTATTTCATATCTTTTTTGTATTATTGTGTTATATGTGACATTGTTTTCATCATGTTTTGTTAACCTTGATGGTGCTACCTTAACCTCTTCCTAACATTAACAACTAACACTTCTCACCCTCTAACAAAACTAACTGTCTCATCCTTTATACCCCTTGAGTTGGCAGGTTTAGATGCATGTGAGGCCTGGAATGTTTTCAAAGCTAGATTAAGCCAAATTCAGAATCGGCATATACCCCTCAGGCACAAACGTAACAGAACCAAGGGCAAACCAGTTTGGCTTACCCCAGAAGTAAGGAGTGCTATACAAGCTAAAAGAAGTGCATTTGGCATTTTGAAGGGATCTTCACTAGATATAAATCAGAAGGCCTACCAGAATGCAAGAAATTCAGTTAAGAAAAAGGTCAGAGCAGCTAAAAGGGCAAAGGAACTTGATTTAGCTAGACATTGTAATGCAGATAGTAAGAAGTTCTTCAGTTTTTATAAGTTCAGTACAGTTTCCAAAAATATAGGTCCATTTAAGGTAGATGATGTGTTAGTTAGCAAGAACAGTGAAATGGTTGAAGTGCTTAATGATCAGTTTCAATCTGTCTTTACTATCGAGGACCAGAGTAGTATTGCAGCACTTCAGCCTGAGCTAGAGACATAGGAGACTATAGGAGAGCTAGGTGGCATAAGTAGTGAACTTGTTCTAGAATATCTAAAGAAAGTAAGGCCTAACAAGGCAGAAGGACCTGATGAAATCCATGCTAGACTTTTAAGAGAATCTGAAAGGGAGTTGTCGGTTCCATTAGCCATAATATTTTCTAAATCACTCGCAGATAGTAAAATTCCACTTGATTGGAAAAGAGCAAATGTTGTTCTTATTCATAAAAAGGGAGATAGAAGTAAAGAGGAAAACTATAGACCGGTTAGTCTGACCTCATTAGTCTGCAAGGTGCTTGAATCAATCATCAAAGATATGATTGTTGAATTCTTGGAGCAAAATGAACTCATCAAGGATACACAGCATGGCTTTAGGAATCTTCTGGAGTTTTTGGATGTTGCAACAGATAGCTTTGATCAGGGTAAACAGCTAGATGTAGCTTTTCTTGATTTCAGTAAAGCATTTGACAAAGTCCCCCATACAAGACTGGGGTTGCAACTTAAAATTCATGGGATCAGGGGCAAGATTCTGGATTGGATAGAAACGTGGCTTTCAGGACGCCAGCAAAGGGTTATATTGAATGGGTGCCAATCACAATGGAAGGAGGTTCTCAGTGGGGTTCCACAGGGCTCAGTCCTGGGCCCATTGCTTTTTATAATATTTGTGAATGCAATTGAGAACAGTATAGACAGCAAAGTCTTGAAATTTGCAGACGATCTAAAAGTTGTCAGGATTATTAGAGGAAAACATGATCAGGATGTTTTTCAATCAGATCTGGACAAGCTAGTTGAGTGGTCTGAAGCATGGCAGATGAAATTCAATTTGAGTAAATGTAAGATTATGCACGCTGGACGGGTTAGCAGTAAACATAGGTATGAAATGGGTGGGCAGAAAATGGAGCAGATTGAAAAGGAAAGAGATTTAGGTGTCGTGGTAAACAATAGACTATCAGCGTCAGACCAGGTTGTAGAAGCTAGGAAAAAGGCACTTAGAATGCTAGGGGCCATTAACAGAAATGTTTCCTACAAGAGTGAAAAGGTAATAACAAAACTGTATTGTGCATACGTTAGACCACATTTGGAGTATTGTGTACAAGCCTGGTCTCCAACATATGAGAAAGATTGCTGGCTGTTAGAAAGAGTTCAAAAAAGGGCAACAAAAATGGTTAATTGTCTTGGTAGTTTACCTTATGAAGATAGATTAAAGAAATTGGGTATGTTTTCACTTAGATATAGAAGGCTAAGAGGAGATCTAATTGAAGTCTTCAAATTTGTAAATAGTCAGCATTCTGGATATTTAAAGGGTATGTTTGAGTTCAATAGGGAAAATCGAGGTAGAGGTCATCAGCATAAACTCATTATGAAACAAAGTAGGACTAGGCTACGACAGTCATTTTTCAGTAGAAGGGTTGTAGGACATTGGAATATGCTACCAGGGGATGTCGCTGATGCAGTGACACTTGCTTCCTTCAAAATTAGATTAGATAAATACTTTACAGAGAAGGGATTAGTTCATAAATACTCGTGGGATTAGCCTTCTTGTATGCAGGTAGAGTAAGGTGATTTGAAGGGGCGAGACTGGTGGAGGGGGGGGGGGGGGGTGCAACCTCGGATGGGCCCAAGAGGCTCTTTGTTGCACTTTTCTTTTATGTCTTTATGTCTTTATGTCTCCCATATGGTAGCGCCATCTATATATCTATATACCTATTTGTATTACGTTTATATTACAATTGTTTGCTACAATGCCAATTTTTTCAACGAAATATACCGCCGGTGGAATCCGGTCTACAACAACAACAACAACTTGTGGGTGCGCATGACCCCATGGAAATATAATTATCTAAAATGGATCCATCATTTGAAATCAGCGTCACAAATTGTCCTAGAAACCGCCAGAAGCCCAAAAAAGTCATCTGAGGTCATCGAAGGTCAATGACCTCAGTTGACCTCTGAAAAGGTCAATCGAGGTCACAATCTCAGTGGAAACCACAACTGTCACCTGGAAACACCTTTGCATATGCTCCTGTACAACACACACTCGGAAACTGCACAAGTTACAAGCATCGATCTGCGGGACGCCAGTTGCGCCTGACATGACCTTGAGAAACAGGTCATAGGTCACGGGTCATGTGGGGTAGAAATTCAAAATTTTCAAATTATATGCCGAATTTTTCAACAGTAGGGTACTGAAAGTTTCATCGTAATCGGTTAGAAACTACGCGAGTTATTCCAGAAAAAACGAGGTGGGGGTGGCATTCTCCCCCCCCCCCCCCAGCCGGGCGAGGGTTAAAACAAACGTTTCTTAGTAAAAGCTACTTATATTTTCTTTTGAAATAGGAAACGTGTCAATTTGTTTGCCGATTTCAGGCGGTGTGGGAGGCTTGGCCGCTTTGTCCCCTCTTGGATCAGCCAGCGGCCAAAAACATTGTGGGGGGGGGGGGGGGGGGGGGGGGCGAGGGTAAACATTGGCGGGGGGCGAACTTAACATTGAGGGGCCGAGGGTCACCCCAAAGGTAAATAAATCGACACCTATGCACCGCAGTCTCCCTACCTGAACGCGCTGGACTAAGCTTTGTGACGCGTTTTGCAGCAAAGGGTCCAGTGCACCTACCACCCCAACCTAGAGTAGCTGAAGCGGGAGATCGTGACGGTGTGGAATCAGTTGTTGGAGGAGCTGGTCATATGAAACACCTGCAACAGCTTCAGGCCAACGAGGAGAAAATACAGGGAGCTGAAGGTAGCTACATCGAGTGGTGTTGAGAAGTGTAATGGATTGTTACTGATGAACGTTTTTGCTCTCTTCATTTTGACATAATGCGGGGTCCATCAAAGCCTGAGGAGGACAACAAAGCCCGAGGGGGCCCACTTTGCTACGTGGCAGCCCCTTTGACCAAATCCGCCCCTGCCTCTCACCGAAGAAGTCCGGCTGCGGATTGTCCAGGCCGTGTACCAGCAGGCTGGTCAGCGAGTCCACCTCGGCCTCGCGGCCCGTGCGGTCCGGGTTGGTGATGGGCTGAGAGCTGGGCGCCGGTGCCAGGCCCTGTGCCCCCGGGGACACAAACGGCCCGTTCAGCGGGTACTGGGTGCGGGACGGCACCGGCGCCGGCTGACCGCCCGTCCGCGGCCGCATCGGCTCGTAGAGAGCCTCGTAAGTAGAACTCTGCTGAGACAGGTCACGCTGGGTCAGTCGACAGGTCACGCTGGGTCAGTCGACAGGTCACGCTGGGTCAGTCGACAGGTCACGCTGGGTCAGTCGACAGGCCACGCCGGGTCAGTCGACAGGCCACGCCGGGTCAGTCGACAGGTCACGCTGGGTCAGTCGACAGGTCACGCTGGGTCAGTCGACAGGTCACGCTGGGTCAGTCGACAGGTCACGCCGGGTCAGTCGACAGGTCACGCCGGGTCAGTCGACAGGTCACGCTGGGTCAGTCGACAGGTCACGCTGGGTCAGTCGACAGGTCACGCTGGGTCAGTCGACAGGTCACGCCGGGTCAGTCGACAGGTCACGCCGAGTCAGTCGACAGGTCACGCTGGGTCAGTCGACAGGTCACGCTGGGTCAGTCGACAGGTCACGCTGGGTCAGTCGACAGGTCACGCCGGGTCAGTCGACAGGTCACGCTGGGTCAGTCGACAGGTCACGCTGGGTCAGTCGACAGGCCACGCTGGGTCAGTCGACAGGCCACGCTGGGTCAGTCGACAGGCCACGCTGGGTCAGTCGACAGGCCACGCTGGGTCAGTCGACAGGTCACGCTGGGTCAGTCGACAGGCCACGCTGGGTCAGTCGACAGGCCACGCTGGGTCAGTCGACAGGCCACGCTGGGTCAGTCGACAGGTCACGCTGGGTCAGTCGACAGGTCACGCTGGGTCAGTCGACAGGTCACGCTGGGTCAGTCGACAGGTCACGCCGGGTCAGTCGACAGGTCACGCCGGGTCAGTCGACAGGTCACGCTGGGTCAGTCGACAGGTCACGCTGGGTCAGTCGACAGGTCACGCTGGGTCAGTCGACAGGTCACGCCGGGTCAGTCGACAGGTCACGCTGGGTCAGTCGACAGGTCACGCCGGGTCAGTCGACAGGTCACGCTGGGTCAGTCGACAGGTCACGCCGGGTCAGTCGACAGGTCACGCTGGGTCAGTCGACAGGCCACGCTGGGTCAGTCGACAGGTCACGCTGGGTCAGTCGACAGGTCACGCTGGGTCAGTCGACAGGTCACGCCGGGTCAGTCGACAGGTCACGCTGGGTCAGTCGACAGGTCACGCTGGGTCAGTCGACAGGTCACGCTGGGTCAGTCGACAGGTCACGCTGGGTCAGTCGACAGGTCACGCCGGGTCAGTCGACAGGTCACGCCGGGTCAGTCGACAGGTCACGCTCGGTCAGTCGACAGGCCACGCTGGGTCAGTCGACGGGCCACGCTGGGTCAGTCGACAGGTCACGCTGGGTCAGTCGACAGGTCACGCCGGGTCAGTCGACAGGCCACGCTGGGTCAGTCGACAGGCCACGCTGGGTCAGTCGACAGGTCACGCTGGGTCAGTCGACAGGTCACGCTGGGTCAGTCGACAGGCCACGCTGGGTCAGTCGACAGGTCACGCCGGGTCAGTCGACAGGTCACGCCGGGTCAGTCGACAGGTCACGCTCGGTCAGTCGACAGGTCACGCTCGGTCAGTCGACAGGTCACGCTCGGTCAGTCGACAGGTCACGCTGGGTCAGTCGACAGGTCACGCTGGGTCAGTCGACAGGTCACGCTCGGTCAGTCGACAGGTCACGCTCGGTCAGTCGACAGGTCACGCTGGGTCAGTCGACAGGTCACGCCGGGTCAGTCGACAGGTCACGCTCGGTCAGTCGACAGGTCACGCTGGGTCAGTCGACAGGTCACGCTGGGTCAGTCGACAGGCCACGCTGGGTCAGTCGACAGGTCACGCCGGGTCAGTCGACAGGTCACGCCGGGTCAGTCGACAGGCCACGCTGGGTCAGTCGACAGGTCACGCTGGGTCAGTCGACAGGCCACGCTGGGTCAGTCGACAGGTCACGCTGGGTCAGTCGACAGGCCACGCTGGGTCAGTCGACAGGTCACGCTGGGTCAGTCGACAGGTCACGCCGGGTCAGTCGACAGGTCACGCTGGGTCAGTCGACAGGTCACGCTGGGTCAGTCGACAGGTCACGCTGGGTCAGTCTACAGGTCACGGGTCACGCCGGGTCAGTCGACAGGTCACGCTGGGTCAGTCGACAGGTCACGCTGGGTCAGTCGACAGGCCACGCTGGGTCAGTCGACAGGTCACGCTGGGGGTCAGTCGACAGGTCACGCTCGGTCAGTCGACAGGCCACGCTGGGTCAGTCGACAGGTCACGCTGGGTCAGTCGACAGGTCACGCTGGGTCAGTCGACAGGTCACGCTGGGTCAGTCGACAGGTCACGCCGGGTCAGTCGACAGGTCACGCTGGGTCAGTCGACAGGTCACGCTGGGTCAGTCGACAGGTCACGCTGGGTCAGTCGACAGGTCACGCTGGGTCAGTCGACAGGTCACGCTGGGTCAGTCGACAGGTCACGCCGGGTCAGTCGACAGGTCACGCCGGGTCAGTCGACAGGTCACGCTGGGTCAGTCGACAGGTCACGCTGGGTCAGTCGACAGGTCACGCTGGGTCAGTCGACAGGTCACGCTGGGTCAGTCGACAGGTCACGCCGGGGTCAGTCGACAGGTCACGCTGGGTCAGTCGACAGGTCACGCCGGGTCAGTCGACAGGTCACGCTGGGGTCAGTCGACAGGTCACGCTGGGTCAGTCGACAGGTCACGCTGGGTCAGTCGACAGGCCACGCTGGGTCAGTCGACAGGCCACGCTGGGTCAGTCGACAGGCCACGCTGGGTCAGTCGACAGGTCACGCTGGGTCAGTCGACAGGCCACGCTGGGTCAGTCGACAGGCCACGCTGGGTCAGTCGACAGGTCACGCTGGGTCAGTCGACAGGTCACGCTGGGTCAGTCGACAGGTCACGCTGGGTCAGTCGACAGGTCACGCTGGGTCAGTCGACAGGCCACGCTGGGTCAGTCGACAGGTCACGCCGGGTCAGTCGACAGGTCACGCCGGGTCAGTCGACAGGTCACGCTGGGTCAGTCGACAGGTCACGCTGGGTCAGTCGACAGGTCACGCTGGGTCAGTCGACAGGTCACGCCGGGTCAGTCGACAGGTCACGCTGGGTCAGTCGACAGGTCACGCCGGGTCAGTCGACAGGTCACGCTGGGTCAGTCGACAGGTCACGCCGGGTCAGTCGACAGGTCACGCTGGGTCAGTCGACAGGCCACGCTGGGTCAGTCGACAGGTCACGCTGGGTCAGTCGACAGGTCACGCTGGGTCAGTCGACAGGTCACGCCCGGGGTCAGTCGACAGGTCACGCTGGGTCAGTCGACAGGTCACGCTGGGTCAGTCGACAGGTCACGCTGGGTCAGTCGACAGGTCACGCTGGGTCAGTCGACAGGCCACGCTGGGTCAGTCGACAGGTCACGCTGGGTCAGTCGACAGGTCACGCCGGGTCAGTCGACAGGTCACGCTGGGTCAGTCGACAGGTCACGCTCGGTCAGTCGACAGGCCACGCTCGGTCAGTCGACGGGCCACGCTGGGTCAGTCGACAGGTCACGCTGGGTCAGTCGACAGGTCACGCCGGGTCAGTCGACAGGCCACGCTGGGTCAGTCGACAGGCCACGCTGGGTCAGTCGACAGGTCACGCTGGGTCAGTCGACAGGTCACGCTGGGTCAGTCGACAGGCCACGCTGGGTCAGTCGACAGGTCACGCCGGGTCAG
>JAXIVJ010001944.1:117500-122057 GCA_036785665.1 Chirona hameri | reverse complement strand
GTAGAGTCTTGGTAAATTGTCTTACTGCCTCGTTCACGCCGTTGTTAAAGGAAATAGTTCAACCTTCAACAGTTATGTTTTAAACCTGAGATAGCAGTTTGTAAGCCCGTGTTGGGAAACCCCTATCCTGCAAGTTTTCTTGGACTGAAAAGACTCTCCCAGCCGAATATATTTGAGTTTTTGGCGAAGGAATGCGGTGCTGGCGAAAGATTGTTTGTACTGGTTTAGCCCGTGGCAGGAGGCTATACATCAGCAATCAGGCTTGCAGCTTGGTGCTAGCAAGCGATCCAGCCGCCGCCCGGTTGGCCCATCTCCAATGCGAGTCCTATCTTTACGCGACTACTTTCGAATCTTGATATGGCTGAAACCAATTTTTTACATTCGCGTGACGTCAGGACTCTGACTCAGAGGTATGCATATAATTTGATAAACAATACAAATTTACGGACTTCTGTCCTGAATCGGCCGATATATATGGCCATTTTTGACAATATTAAAAAGAAATTGTATTACAAAATATAATCAAATCGTTGTTGGGTAAAAAAATGTCCCAACGTGAACTATTTCCTTAACCCGCGCCGTGCCAGGTGCTCGGAGCGCCAACTTCGCCGTGCCGTGGGGTGTTTAGACACCCCCCCCCCTCCAACTCGAAAACTAAAAGGGCTAGTAAGGATCGCAGGAAAAGCGTGTTCGAAAGCTCTCCGAGAAGCACATTCGAAAGTACTTAAGATATTGTTTCCTAAGCCAATATTGAGGTCACACAGAGGGTCATCAAGGTCAAATTTTCCTTGTTTTAGGACATTGCTCCAGAAATTCCATATATCTCAGAAACGATGATAGTTAGGAAAGAAACGGAAAAAAGCAAACGCCAGCCAGTGAAATTTGTAATCGCTAAGGTTGTCCCTCAGGATTTGATCTCAGGTCAATATTTGATGGCTCCAGAGGTCAAAAAGAAAAAAATGCAGTTTTTTTTTGCTAAATCGTTTTTTGCTATACATGGTGGTGACCTTGTTTAAGTTAACTTAACAATTTGACCTAAGGTCAAGGTCATGTGGTTGACACCCAAGTAGGTCATGTTGCATATGGGAAGATGTACCTCGACGAGACAAACACATTGGTGTCGGTTTCACTTCTCTATCGTCATTATTGTCCGAGAGTTATATTGACATACAACTTTGTTTGGGTGACCCCTCGGGAGGACACTCGGGCTGACCCTGTAGGGGTCAGTGAACAAAAATGGCACCTATGTCATCAAGATGGCCTATATAACATGATCCAGAAGGAATTATACTGATATCTTGCGTAGCTTTGGAATAGGAAGCATTTTGAATATTTCCCACATTGACTATAATGGGGAGGTCACGAAATTGACTACCGACCTTAGGTCGCTGATAAAAAAAAATCAAGATAAACAAATTGTAGATACATATGACCTTAATAAAATCCTGTAAAGTATAAAACCTGATATCTAAAACCTGTGGACTGTGGTACGACACACAAGTTTTTTTGGGAGGTGGGGTCAACGTGACCTTGTATGTGACCTGACCTGAGATTGACCCGATGGTAATTAATTTTTTTTAACATAGTATGCGGCAATTGATGCCCAGACAGCTGTCTCAAAAAACGGCGGCGCTTGCGGCGCCCGCCCGTTTTTTTCGCTATCCTCGAAAAACCTGAGGGGGTGTCTAAACACCCCCCCCCCCCCGGCACGGGCTGCGGTTAAGTATCCTATTCCAGTTGGTCCGATCAAAATATTTGTCAATCTGTCTACGTTTGTGTTTTTTGAATCAAGATAATTCTTTAAATCTCGTTTGTCTAGACGTATCATTTTTGAAAGTAAACTTGACGTAGACTGGAAAGTGGTCTAGATTTAAAACGGGAGAGTATTCCGCTGTCTTGCACCATTTCGATGTTATTGACAAATACTTAGGTACGAAGGATTGTGCACGTTTCGTCGATTGCGATCGGGGGACGTGATAAGCTGTGTCAGGTCGAGTGTCCGGTGCTGTTTCCTCAAGTCTGTAGTCGAATATTGTCGTGCCACTGTTTCTGTTTGGTGTTTGAGTTAGGGTAAACGTAACCAGGTGTTAAAAGGAAATAGTTACACCTTCGGATTTTTTTCAGAACAGCGATTTTATTATATTTATTAATACAGTTTCTTTTTTTCTGAGTTTAAAAATGGTCCTACATCGCGCCAATTACGGGACAGAAGGTTGTAAATTATGGATTGTATGGTGTTGCGTTATTGGTCATGCGACTGCGCATGCTCCATGGCAGTGCTGGCAACTTTCAGACGTACGGTACATCATATATGCCGCCCGTATTCCTTCGCCAAAAAAAGTCAAATATCTTCGGCTGGAGAGTCCCCTTTTCAGCCAAGAAAAGTTCCAGATAAGATTTTTCAACACGGGCTTAACAAAACTGCTATTTCAGTTCCAAACCACCATGTTGAAGGTGAATTATTTCTTTATAAGGAAATAGTTCCGCTTTGGGAAATTTTTTTTTTTTATACCAACACGATTTGATTATATTTTGTAATACAATTTTCTTTTTTTTATATTGTCAAAATATCGCTATATCGTCGCGCGATTTCAGGACAGTAAGGGCCGTGGTAATTTTGTATTGTTTATCAAAACTATATGGCATACTGCTCTGAGTCAGAGTCCCTGACGTCACGTTGAATGTAAGCAATTGTTCAGCCAATCAGATTCCCGAAGTAGTCCGCGTAAAGATAGACTCGCATTGGGAGATGTGCCAACCTACGGCCAGGCGATCGCATTGCTAGTACCATGCTTCAAGCTGATTGGCTGATGGTATAGGCCTCTGCCCGGGGCTAAAACCAGTACAACATCTTTCGCCAGCACCGCATTCCTTCGCCAAAAACTCAAATATATATATTCGCTGGAGAGTCTTTTCAGTCAAGAAATCTTGCAGATAGGGGTTCCCAACAACGGGCTATACAAACTGCGATCTCAGTTTTTAAAACTAATGTTGAAGGTGACCTATTTCTTTTAAGGTCGCCTGTCAGAAAGTATTCCCGTCGGATTGTACGCCTGTGCTGATGTTATGCTGTCCGGTGCGTCCGTCGAAAAGTCTTGCTGTCCTGTCAGAGGAGAGATTAGGGGGAAGATATACGAGCAATAATGATTGTAGAGTCTTTGTTTTTAATCATCGCCCATATCCAATTCATCCACCGGGGGATTCTAGGTCATGTAGTCTGGTGACGGACAACGGAGAAACGCGCGTATAGAGGCCGTACCACGACCCTCTCCTGGTTCTGTGTCGTGTGACGGGGGTGGAAGTAAGTGATGCTGCAGAGGCTGGGATGAATTACGCCGTCCTAGTTGTTCACAGTTGGGGCAAGGGATGTCGATGAGTTGTGTATGAATTGTTCTAGGTCTTGTAGTTTGATTGGAGCTGTGATGCATCTTGTTGATGTTGATTGAGAAAGGTGTGATTGTGGTGTTGTGTTGTGGCAGGGCCCTGGATTTCTCTCGATTCCTGCAACTAAAAAGCAGAAGCTGATATTTGTCAGTTCAACCACCAGTCTCTGCCATTGCTTGCATAGTGGATTGTGGGGGTGACGTGTGTGATGAGGACAAATGACGAGTGTGTGACGGGTGGACATGTGTATGAAGGGTGACGTACGTGTGTGGGTCGGAAGGATCTGAGAAGGTACGGGGTAAGAGCAGTTCTCACCAGCAGGTCCGGGCCGTCCGCCTGTGCCTGACCGGTGTCATCGATCTGCCAGTGCACTGGGAGTGCGTGGAGAACAAATACAAAAAAAAATACACAAACAAATTGTATTTAGTTCTCCACGCACTCCAAGTGCTCTGGCAGATCGATGACACCGGTCAAGGCATCTCCTTGAAATCCCAGAGAGAGCGATTGTTTGGTGTAGGTGTGTCAAGCTGAGACGGGTCAAAGCGGCAGCGGCGGGGGGCAGAGGCAGCGCAGCGGCGGGGGCAGCGCAAGCGCGAGCTCGTGCTTGGTCCTGAATGTTGCGAGGTCCGCTGCGGACGGAGGCAGCAGGGTGCGGCTGTCGAGATTGGTGGCGTTTAGCGAGATCGGGACGCATGTGGGTGGCGGCGGCATCAATCAATGTATGAGCGGAGCGAAGTAAATACACAGGAAGCGTGGCAGGTATGCTACCCCGGGTAGCAAGGAAAGACCTTGTCAACGCGAATACACAATCAATGCATGCGACACAATAGCATAGGCAAAAAATACAAATCGACACACCACCAGACAACTAAAGCTGTGGAGAGCACAACACAAAACTACTCATAACACGCCCTTTCCAAAAGGTAACTCATATAAACTCAACAGCCAGGCAGTGTGCCCCGAGAACAGGATCCTGGATTTAAAAAAAATCACCACCCCACCACCCCACCCCCACCCCCAGCCACGCCCTCCACCGCACCCACCGTACGAATCACCGCACAAAGGTCCTACCAACCCTTGGCACACCGGTCAGCGGCGGCGTGCAGACCGAGTGGGCCCGTGACCCCGGCCCCGGCGATAGCAGGCCGTGCCGGCTGGGCGGGGACAGTCAGC
>JAXIVJ010001944.1:87500-107500 GCA_036785665.1 Chirona hameri | reverse complement strand
CCCTGAATGTGATGTGAGCTGGGAATGCAGGACTTAGTTTTAGTATAGCTAAGCTCAAGGACGGATCCAGGGGGGGGGGGGGACTATGATTCCCTCCCCCCCCCCCAAGATGTGAAGTCTAATACATGCTATATTTGCGTTTTTAGAACGGTACTGGACAAATTTGGCCAAATTTTGGCAGTTTTTTCCAAATTTGGCGGCGCTGCGTGCCGCTGTTTTTCTGCTATTCCCGAAAAACCTCAGGGGGGGGGGAGGATGACAAATGACCCCCACCAGGGCGAGGGGTAATTTATAAGTTTAATCATTATCACGTTTACAGGTGCCCTTATTTCATTATTTCTATCCAGCACCATTTCGGTCAAGCGCGTCTACAATATAGAACAATCGTTCCAACCAAATCCATCCTTTTTCCTGTAGGTCCTTGCCGTCCTTCCGGTTACAACGGCGGAGGCGGAGAGGGTGTTCAGTAAGGTGGAGAAGACTCTATCCTCTCTCCGAGCGACAATGACCGAGCTCCGGATGGAGGCGCTGATCATGTGCGAAGCCCACCGCGAGACTTATAGGTCTGACCTATACGGATGACATTATAATGGCATCCGTCAGCAAAGTCGTTAACTTCTTTGCGCGATCGGGAAGTCGCCAGCTAGATTATTTCAGGCTGCCGCTGCCTGGCTAGCTGCCGCATGTTTCTGCCATAGACTGTATGGCAGTAATATGAGAAATGCAGCGTTCAACGAAGCGTTCAACGTCTATCGGTTACTTCGTCTGCGTGTGTCGTATCTCCCGCCGAGATGCGCAAATGGCCTCGAGGTCCGGGAGCAGGGGCATATTTTTTTGCAAGAACCTGGCAACGGAAGTTGATCATCCTATCCGTATGCGGTGCATATAGATGGGTAGCTAAAGTTTCTTGAAATGCATATTGAATTTGACGTCATGATCGGGTCATCTGTATTATTGTTTTGAATGGCGGGAGTGCGACTGGTTCGATCATGTTTGACGTCCTCGCCTTTAGCTCTTCTTTTATCGGAGCGCAACAGATAACAACGACAAACATTTGTGTAGCGAAATGCGTATTCATTTTTCCGGTCGGACCATCCCCTCGGTTTACTATCCGAAATTCGGAGCTGGAAATTCTGAAGAAAACTACCATTGATTTGATGCTCCAAGTTCTGTTTTGTTATTTGACCGCAAAAAAAGAGTTAAAATCTAAGATACTCTTGTTTTTTTGCAAGGATCGTTGTTTGTTTTCAACCCTGTAGCAAAAAGTAGTTGGCCCCGAAGACGAACGGATGGATCTGTCCTTGCTCTTAAAGGGAGATAATCACCTTTTTATTTTGTCAATTGCTTTGGCTACCGTTATGGTATTAAAATGTTGTTATCTAAATTTAGGAATTAAATAAAATGATTCCCTTATTCAAAGTTGGAAGTTTGGGAAAATGAATGATCGGTATTTTCCCTCCACTATTGGAAGGCGCAACTTCTAGCGCTTTTGCATCAATCTGTTCAACGTTGTTGAATGGGCACTTGTAAACAAATCGCCGACACTAAATAGGTCGCCGTAGTTTAGCTTGGCACCGGCCGGCCGGTGCCAAGCTAAACTGCCGATGCCAATGCACTTCTTTTCAAATGATTGTTGATTGTTCATATTTTTTTGCCACATATTTGCAAAAGATAGAGTACAGGAAACATATTAGGTACATAACTTCATGATAAATAACAATGCGTAGGGAAGGCTAGTTTACTGAATTCATTACCGAGTACCTACTTGCTGAGTACCGACCGATATAAGCGTGGATCGCTTATCGATAGGAAACTGACAATATCTTTCGGTATCGGTAGGAATGTGTATATGCAAAATGTGATGAATTTACATCATATTTTGGCCTCGTCTATCAATTTCAGGTGCTAACTCCATTTGTGTGAAAAATGTGATTATCTCCCTTTAAGGGAATAGTGAACCTTTAACATTAGTTTTTAACTGATAGGAGCGCTTGTTCGGGAGTACTGAGAAATCTCCAAATCTGAAATTTGTCCTTCCAAAACAACCTAGTTGCTGAGTTTCAACGCAAAAACCGTTGGGTGTATTTGTTTATATTTTAAAAGGACAAATCCTGTGACGTTTCGCATATACGTCATTAGTATTCCTACCGCACTTCGTTTTCGCTATTTGAACCGACGGCCATGCCGAAACGCATCATGTGTTCATAAGCTATAAATATTATTGGCCATAACTTTGTCAATTTTCATTGGATTTCCAATTGAAAATAATGCCGACAGTCGTCTTGAAAATGCACATCTTCTGATGGGTGGTTCGTACCTGTAACTGCAATGTTCGCTGCAGTAGAAGCACATCCAGAATGTATGCCCCTATTATACACGTGACTTCAGGTTTTGAGTAAATAACTTGATTAATTTTGAATCGATTTCCAATTGGAAATTACCAATAGATGCTTCGTGATAATCGTGATAAGACGCATTTGTTGATTGGTGGCTGGTCGGCGTTCATGCAATATATCGATTAAATTTGGACAAAGTTTGTTTTTGTTTACGATGTATTGACGCTTAGCTCGAAATATTACTGGCTATAACTTTGTCAATTTTCATTGGATTTCCAATGGAAAATAATGTCGACACTCGTCTTGAAAAGGCACACCTTTTGATGGGTGGCTCGTACCGGTAGCTGCAATATTAACTGCACATCCACACATTTGTTTACATCCACCACACACACACCGATGAACACACTTAAACACATTTGTGGGTAGGTACTAGGTATATCACATTTATGTATGCACATGAACATTATGGGTATGTGTTCACGCGGGGAACTATCAAAGCGTTCAAAGTTGTAGGATTCAATGCTTGTACCATCCAAAACCGCAGCCAACAACGCTTGCGACATCCAAAATTCGCCCGGGTAGGGGACATCTTCACCAGCCAAACTCGCCGCATCCAAAATGGTACTCGCCGCATCCAAAACCGTGACATACAGCCGCATTCAAAGTCGTGGCAGTCAAGCTTGCGACATCCAAAACTGTCTGGCGCGGTCATATTTGGAACTACTAGTTGCAGTAAAACCCGCTAGATGGAGGGAGCAGCGTGGTGATGACGTAGTCATTCTGGCACGCAAGTCGGCTACACCGCCTACAGTGGAATATGTTTATGCGAAAACATCTGACACCATGCTGGACCCTGCGTCCCCTCGCATCGGCCGGCAGCTGTCGGGCGGGGAGGAGGGTGAGCGGTGCAGATCGACGGAGTGGGGAGCGTCACATCGAGTCCGTGGGAAAGATAATGGTAAATATAAAAACTAAGTTTGATGTTTCGTTGACCACTACGTCACTTGCTGCTAAGGCCAACAAAATCACTCACGACGAGGATGGGCGTTAGCTGCCACGCTTCGATATGCGATTACCGGCTCATTCCGGTAAACCTCATCACTGGCGGATCCAGCCTCTCTCCGTGTGGGGGGAGCATCTTTTTGTGGCAAAATGGTACCCCCATGTCTTTTTATCCACGGATTTGGGCCGAACACCTTATTTTGGTATTCGAACTTCAGAAATTCACTTTTCAAATTCACACAAATTGATTTTGTTTGTTTTTCTGAAGAAAAAAAAAATTATTTTTGCGGGGTCAAAAACAAAAAATTTCGAAAATCCGAGATCCCATTTTGAAGAGAATGACATTTACTTTCTTTTTACTTTTTTATTTTTTGCAATTTACTTCAAAACTATTTGCTACGATTGTTAAAACATTTATCGTTTTTCCACCAAAAATGGCATGACATGACGTCATTAAAACGTCATTATCTACCAAAATACTCCATCAATTGTATTGGAATTTAGTAAAAAAGACGTAGAATTGATGCAGCATAAGGTTAAAGGGAGTGTGCCTACTGTTTTGGAATGTCAAACATATTTTTTTCATACCGTAAGTAGCTATTGGTTTGATTGTTGTATATGATGAAATTCACATCTGGAGCCCCTTTAGTAGAATTTTCACTTATATTGTTTTTTGCTTATTTTTTGTTTCGATATCTATAAAACGATCGCCACTATGGTGATGTTATGTAAAACGGCGCACATAAGACAATACAATTGCGGTCACATCATGCAAGATAGAAAGACAAGTTTTGCACAGTACGTTCTTGCCACTGTGAACTTTATTATGTGCAAGTTTCGTAGCTCTAAATTGATATCTTCTCCAAAAAATGGGCATCGGCCATCATCGAAAAACATGATGGCCGTCCAGTTTCTGTTCGGCTGCTGCTATCAGCGTGCACGAGCTGTTTTGTTGAATTGCTATTGGCCGGCGCTAACAATATGCTAGCAGTTTAATCGAGAATTGCAGTGCTTCTAGTAGCGGAAGCCCTCTGGAGTCTACCCGATAAATTTTTGCTCCCAGCAAGTTCCTGGAGTCTTTGGAATATCTCAGCAACTAGGGCGAATCTGGAGAAACGAAGTCATGGGTCAATGCAGAAAATTATGGTCTATAGACCAGTGTCAATAACCCCAAGTAAGCGATGTAAGTAGGCACACTCCCTTTAATGTACTGAAAGTTTGACATTTATATCTATCATATAGTTTTCAAGTTATTGAGAAAATCCGGGAGGGGTTCAGATCTGCCTCCCCCCCCCCCCCCCCCCCCCCTCATCGGGATGCGGGTTAAGCGTCAACGGGGCTGCTTTAATTGCATCAGGTGCGCTGTTTTACCTATCATTGAAAGAAACAGGGGTGCAGCCAGACCTTCAGAAAGGGGGGGCAAGCCCCTGGGAGAGGCCCACCCCAAAAAAATACCTCTGGATATGAAAAACTCTACGGATTTCGGCCACTTTATTTTGTGAGGCCCCCTTTTTAACAATTTAACTTCGTCTACTTTTGATGAGCTGGATTTGACCAGGACCCTCAGTAAGCATTGTACTGAGCGCATTACTAATTTGTATTGTTACGTACAGGAGAGAAAACATATCTTAGCTAACAACAGGTGGGGGTCGGCTTTTGAGTGTGGGGCCGGCTGAAATGACGAAAAATGTACCCAAAAGCGCTAGAAGTTGCGCCTTCCAATAGTGGAGGGAAGGGGTGTCGGGGGTTATCTGGGCCGTACATTCACGCTGTACAATTTTGCAGCCCCGTCCGTCAAAGGGAGTTATAACCTCAGGCATCTCCTCAATGTCGCACAAAGGTTTCATTTTCCTCGGGCGATATATATCGGGATATATCCTATAAATAATTTGAATGATATAAAACTATGCATCATCCGAATCGCCATGAACCACAAATTATGTAATGTTGTAGTCTTGTGTGAGAACTCGAATGGAAAAGTGTCGAAATTTTGGCATGTGACCTCAGATCAGGCCACGTGATTTCGTTATGTTCTCAGTTAAAATTTGTGATTTTTCTTAGGTGGAATAGGAGGGTGCAGGCCCTGTGGATCACGTGCCAACCTATTTCGCTCAGTGATCAAGATCACATGATGGCATAATTAAATATGTCGCCGATAGAGGCGTATGTGGGTCCTCAAGATATCAATTTTTCTCCTCGCTATTTCCAGACCGAGAATGTTATAAAAATAGCTAAAAGTGCCTTCCAGAGAGAAAAAAAAGTTGAATTGTGCGAAATAGAACTCAAAATGTCAACAAATTATCTATTGTATAATCAAGCCAGGTCATCTGGGAAATTAACATCAGGGGACGTGACCTTGAGGTCTTGGAGTGACCTGCAGGGGTCATGCTATGCATCATTGAATGCAGCTCGACGAGACAGATATAATGCTGTTGAGTTAAGCTCTCTAGCACAATAATTATGTGCAAAGTGATTACCGTAGACCATGATCCCCCCCCCCCAAAAAAAAATATGATGTAGGAACAACCTATCTCCAATTTCTTACCATCGCAGGCCAATATATCGAAGTCGATTCTGGCAAGAAAAAAAATCCGAATTTGAAATGGCCACATGATAAAATCACGTGATCTGCCCTAAGATCACATGTGGGGCATTCCACAGTAAGACAACCGGTGGGTGCCGTCTGACCATTTTTAATGTTCTTGAAAAGTTGTGCATTGGGGGTTTCAAGGGCTGCGATGGTAAGAAATTGTAGATAGGTTGTTCCTATATTATATTTTTTGTTTTGTTTAGGGGGATCATGGTCTTCGGTAATCACTTTGCACATAATTATTGTGCTAGAGAGCTTAACTCAACGGCATTATATCTGTCTCGTCGAGCTGCATTCAATGATGCACCGCATAATCCACGCAGGTCACTCCATGACCTCAAGGTCACGTCTCCTGAGGTTAATTTCCCAAATGACCTGGCTTGATTATACAATAGATAATTTGTTGGTATTGTTCGTTTTATTTCGCACAATTGAACGTTTTTTTTTCTCTGGAAGGCACTTTTAGCTATTTTTATAACATTCTCGGTCTGGAAATATGCGAGGAGAAAAATTGATATCTTGCGGACCCACATACGCCTCTATCGGCGACATATTTAATTATGTCATCATGTGATCTTGATCACTGAGCGAAATAGGTTGGCACGTGATCCACAGGGCCTGCACCCTCCTATTCCACCTAAGAAAAATCAAAAAATTTAACTGAGAACATAACGAAATCACGTGACCTGACCTGAGGTCACATGCCAAAATTTTGACACTTTTCCATTAGAGTTATCGCACAAGACTACATTACATTAATTTGTGGTTCATGGCGATTCGGATGATGCATAGTTTTATATCATTCAAATTATTTATAGGATATATCCCGATATATATCGCCCGAGGAAAATGAAACCTTTGGCGACATTGAGGAGATGCCTGAGGTTATAACTCCCTTTGACGGACGGGGCTGCAAAATTGTACAGCGTGAATGTACGGTCCAGATAACCCCGACACCTAGATCAATCGAAATGTGAGAAGTAGGATGTTATGGTTTGGTTGATCTGACGTAGACTGCACCGGGTGACCTCTGGTTACGTGACCTTGAGGTACAATTACGTGCGAATTTATTACCAAAGACGTGCTGGTGACCATGATTTTTCCAAATACAAAAATGTAAATATTATATTTAGAAGAAAAAGACTACAATCAATTTTTTAAACATCGAAGGTTTATGTATCGATGACCATTCTGGCATGGAAAAATCCGAATTTTAAAAGACCACATTATAAAATCACGTGATTTGACCTGAGATCACGTGTTGAAATAGCAAAATTTCCGAATTTCCAAAAATGATTACATCATAATAATCTATTGTTCCTGATGATTCTGGTGATTACCGAGCGGGCGCGAAGCTCCCGTGAGGTTTCTCGTCAACTTACTAGACAAATTTACATTTGACCCGGCCCGAACCGGCCTGACCGAACCGGCCCGAACCGGCGAACCGGCCCGAACCGGCCTGACTTGGCCCGAACCGGCCCGACACGACCCGACACGGCCGTACAGACGCTTTTCGGGAGCTAATAACTTTGCAACCACTGCTCCGATTGAGATCGGGTTTTCACCATTGGATAGGTCCATCAAATCAATTTGTTTTTGTATGGTGCGTTCTGATAGGGGTGGTACCACAGCGCGTGGCACATGCAAACGTCGAAATGAACAAAGATAATTATTGATCAAAAGTGGCTTGATTTATCTAAGCATTAATTTATACGATGAAGCATGCAGCGCTCAGGACGTACTCCCTTTTGGCGGATTCGAGAAAGGCGGATCTCATCAAGCGATCTGACCTCACGGTCTGTTTCCAATATTAACCACAGTCTACTACTGTGAGATACGGCTGTCCACGGACGGGAGTGACGGCGATTGCCAGCCTCGACCACACAGCGTCCACCTGAAGTTTTCCTGATCTCCACTTCACTGGAGCGGGATCGATAGATCGGCACACTGGACACTCGGCGACGATCTTCTGTACCTGCTTCTTGGTCACGTTCAGATTCTCATGCCGTGCAAAGTAATGCGTGCGTCGAACACCTGGATGACCCCAGTCATGATGCACACGCGTGATCATGCTGTTTGCAGCGTGCACGCCTGTCTCGACTGCCAGCCCACAGGCAGGAAGCGTCTCATCTGATCCTTCTGCCAGAGATCTAAGCCAGCGTTGCGGGACACGCGTCAAGACGTCGGCTTTGTTCTGTTCAGACGGCACTAGGACCACGGACAGTTGCAGGCCATACTCCTTCACAAGTGACGTGACTATTTCAACTCGGCGCCGGATCAACATTTCGCTTGCCGCCTTTGTCCGGAGTCTAGCCTTACCAGTGAGGCCATCAGAAATCCACCGGTGCGCAGTCGCTGAGTCTGTGTAGAGAACGATCTGAACAAAGCCCCACGCCAGCGCCAAGTTCAAGCCTTTCACGACGGCGTCAAGTTCCGCTATATTGATGTGCGTTGCATCACTTGAACGAAGCCAAGCACCATCTTCAATGACCGTACCATCAACTTCCAGCGCCACACCAATGGCGACTGAACTTGGCGTCCACCCAGAGGTGGGCCTCGGTGCCACTAACGTCCCAGCGGCCACGGACCGGATCTGACCTGTGCACTTTCTCCGTGACCTCCATCAGAAACGTACGCACGTGTTCACAGCCGATCAGATCATCCCATCGCTCCGTTACTGCAGGAGATCGGCGCCTGATGAATGCCACTGCTGGCCTCAGCCAACTGCAGACGGGGAAATGTCCTACAAGTTCCCCACACAGGGAAAACACAGAGCGGCGCGTGAGCTTGTCGGGATCATGGCTGTCATCCTCTCGCTTCCAGTGAAGCTCGCCGTGCTCCCCACAGACAGACAAACCCAGGAGCTTCGCCCCGTCACGTGCGCGTTCCGGGTCCTTTGTCACGAGGCCGAACTCCGCCAGGTGTTCACATACGCGGTCTGCTAGCACAACATCCTCGTTCACGAGAATGTCGTCGACGTAGCTGCTAGTTCCCTGCTTATCACTGGATCAAGTGACAGAACCGTGCTCAAGACTGACTTCATTGCCGACGGCGCTATGTTCAAGCCAAATCCTATTCGAGTAAGGGCCCATTGTCTGCCCTTGAATATGACAGTTTGGAATCTCCACAGGAATGGATGAATATGAACTTGCAAGTACGCTGATTTCAGATCTACAGCCGCGACGTTAACTCCCATTTTCTGCCAGTCTCTCATCTTCTCAACGCACACATCAGCATCAGGAGTGTGTGTGTCGACATGCTTGTTAAGCTCCCGGTAATCTAGGACTGGCCTCACCTTCTTCTTCCTCGCCTGCAGCACTGCCATCAGCGGTATCAGGCCTTCTGGTTTCCCATGTTCGGTCTCATCGTATGGAACGAGCCAACTTTCGCTGATCCATCTCTTTAGCTCCGCTTCATATTCATTGCGACGGTCTTCCGGTATAGAGTAAGCCACAACTTTATTTCTCAATGTTTCGGGCTCCCGCTGTTCGGTCCACTTCCATTCCACCATCCATGTCCTCGTCTTCGAGTCAAAAACTACCTTGTAGTCTTTTTCGTCAATGCACATGGGCTCTGGTTTACACGTTGTCTGTTTTGAGACAGCGCTCAGCGTCGCTTCCGCTTTGTCCAAAACGGCTTCATCGTTGGCCGGTACAGCTAGTTGCTCCTGTTGCGCTGACCCGCAGTCTACTTCATCACTCACCGCTGCACCCACAGCTGATGAGCGAATTCCCTCCATCACTGTCATTGGCCCGAATCTAACACGATCTGAACTGACTATCTCCACGCCTCCCATCGCAATCACTGCATTCATGTCTAAGATGAATTCAAATCCAAGAGGCTCCTCCTGTACTACCAGGACGTCTACCTTCACATCGATGACCTCGGGCACTCGAATTTGCACCCTCCCCGTTCCAACGCAGCGCATCCTCTGACCATTAACAGTCTGAAAATAGACGTTGCTCCTCTGCCATTGTGACAGACAGAGATGTGACAAATGCACTGGGTACAGCCAGAATCAACAAGTGCAACAACTCGTGTCTCATCGACAGTTATCTCTGCAGAAGGAAGCGCCCCGTTTATTGAACGATCGGAGAGTAGGCTGGCGCTGACTGCTCTCCTACGGGGTTTCCCGGACACTGGCGGCGAAAGTGCGGACCGCCTCACTTAAAACACCTGACACCAGTGCGCGTCTCCGTGACGGCCCTCTTCAGGAGACAGTCTTTAGCCAGATGGTTTGCCCCATTGCAGTTGAAGCAGCGTCGCTCATGCACGCGCACTGTAGCTGCGCCGCGGTGCTCGCCAGCTACGGCTGGCCTCATTGCCTCAGCGTCGAATACATTCTTGTCTAACAAGACGGCGCGCGCACGCACCAACATATCATCCAGTCGCATCGATTCCACGCGACATCCAGATCGCAAGCCCTGTCGCACCGACTCCGGGAGCCCAGAGATGAAGCCACATCACTGATTGCCCACACTCACTGATTCCGCCAAACAGGGCAGACAAGCGCCTCAGCTCGGCCAGGAACACGTCCACCGTCTCAAATGGCAGCAGTTTGCGAGAAACAAACTTGTCATAAGCCACGAAGCAATCATGTGCAAATGCCGCGCACGACGCTCTCTTGATCTTCACGGCGTCTTCCTTATCGGCATCAGGGATCTGTTGATACACCGCGAATGCTCCCCCTGTCAGTCGAAGCGGTATTACTTCCTCCAACTCCGTAACCCCTCTCAGTCTGCAGACCAGTTCTACCTTCTCTATCCATTCTGTTACAGATGTCGTTGGAGCACCACTGAATTCTGGTATAAGCCGTAAATCAAGCTCTGACATCTTTTATATCTTTATAGCCGAAATAGCTTGTGGAAAGATTCGTCACAAAATTATATATATTATTGACTCACAAGCAACATTTAAAGTACCCGATCCCCTCCAGCATCCCCACCCCCGCGGCAGCGCAAAATCCCTCTCGATTTTCCCTGGCTATTCTCGTGCGCTTTAAACTACACTGCCTCACACAATATTATCGTGCTCTTACAACGAACTCTGCCTCACACATATTAACTTTAAAGCGGGCTACATGTTTAACTAGTCTGCCCAGTTCCGAAAAAGGCGACGCGAACGCAAAGACGCGGACCTCGACAACTGGAAGCTGTTCCAGCGGTGCCCAACTTGCTGGCCCGAAGAGCGAATAGTGAGGACCAGGCCAGGACTATCTCCCCCAGGTTCCTTCAGATCCACAGGGACCATTTATGCGCGGAAATGTCGGTCTGCCTCTTGCTACTTTGAAACAATTTGCACCGTTACCAGTTGTTTGTTACAGTTCGGTACATAGGTATGTATACAGACTACGGTTATTATTATCGTATGTACTATTGAGCGCAGACTGCCACCGGTCATCGTGATTTACTATCCGAGGCTAATGTATATGAAAAACTACCTTCATTTCAACATTTTTCATCATACCGAGATGTGCAATCAGGAAAAGGGTGTTACCTGAGGCCTGGCTCCACTCACCCGGTTCCAATATTAAAATTACGTTTTCCACGACCTAAAATTAAAATGTTCACGCCGCTTCGCGGCGTCACATCAGTGGCCATCGTCATAACGAAGCCATCGTCATCGTCTTCGTTTCGTCGTAACGCTGAATTGAATGAATAACATTTTTAGCTTCTTATCTTCTACAAGGCTAAGAAGCTAAAAATGCCTATGTTTCTGGGTTTTATCAGGCAAACCCGAAAAAAAATAACACCGCTTCGCGGCGCTAAATAACAAGTAACTACTATAACATGCAAATCCACATTAAAAATGCTGCAAAGACTTAAATACACGCATGACAAATTGGGGTACATTTTTTTCGTCATTTCAGCCGACCCCTCCACTCAAAAATTATCGGCGACGCCCCTGGGTACAGCTGACAATTGACATAGTTTTGCTCAGTGTAAGGCAATGTCGGACCAATACAAACTGCAAGCTGACATCTTTCCTTTTTCGATATCCCAAAAGGTCAAAAACCTATAAAAAATATACAAAGAATTCGATATCGTGTGGTTGCAAAATAAAGTGCCCAAATCCGGGAAGAAATTCGAAATTGGGGGTAGGTAAGGTCTGCTAAAAAAAACGGTTTGCCCCCCCCCCCCAAAAAAAAACGGCCGGCTGGATCCGCCCTTGTAGATAGATAGATAGATAGATAGCTAGATAGATAGATATCCCAACACGTCCCAGGCCAGGATACCTACAAGGGAACCCTAAACTCCATAAGAAGGGTCATCCACTGCGCGCCATAGTAAGCGGGCGCGGCCACGCCACGGAAGGTTTAGCGGAAATAACCGAGAAAGAACTAGGTGCGCACGTTGAGAGTCGGGCCTCATTTGTAAAATGCACAACATTGTATCAATAAAATTAAGGACGTTAAACTACCAGTCTTATCTTTTTTGGTCTTAGTCTTATCTTATCTTAGTCTAGTTTTATCTTATCTTTATAATTTTGTGGCGACGCCACTGCCTAGAGAGGTGACTTGTTGACTAAGTTGCGTAGTTTCCGCTTCTAAAAAAGCTGAGCGACTTATACATGCGCATTATTGCTAAGTTGCAGTGACATGGCTGTTAATTAACCACAGTCCACACACTCACAGGCACGTAGCCAGGATTTCGTCCAGGAGGGGGGGGGGGGGGGCAGCGTCTCGGAAGGGCCCCCTTCCCGAGCGTTGAAAGGGCCCCTTCCCAAGCGTTGAAAAAGCGAAACAAAACGGATGAAAATATCTATATATCTCCTATATATCTATTTGAGCAGTGTCCGTTTTGCACTCGAAACACAGCAAGGTTTTCGTGTCTGTCCGCGGTTGAATTAACGTGCCTTTGTGAGCATGGAACTCCGTCCCGTAGATCCCGGATAAATATTTATATTTGGCGGCGTCTGTATTCCCACGCTGGATAAACGCCGCCAACAATCTGTGTGTAATTCACTTGCCTGTATGCATAGGGAACCTCCATTCCGGAGAAATTCGTTAAATTACAATTGCGTTAAATTGCTGTAGCTGTGTCGGAGATGGGTTGGTTGGAGTTGGAGATGGGTTGAAGATGGATTTTTGTGATTTGAACGCGAAGCGAGCGCTGAAGGCGCAAGATGACGCGCGTGCTAAATCGATTAGCGAGCGCCGAAGACGCGAGACGTTAAATAACTATAAAGTCCAACATGTTCCAGCCCGGCAAGCCCCGCAAGCCCCGCAAGCCCGGCAAGTCCAGCCAGTCCCGCTAGTCCCGCAAGCCCAGCAAGTCCAGCAAGCGCCGCAAGCCCAGCAAGTCCAGCAAGTCCAGCAAGTCCAGCAAATCCGACAAGTCCAACAAGTCAAAACAGTACTTTATACAAATCTCCATCCATCTATCGGGATTGCGAATCTATGGGATTGCGACGCGGAGCGAGCACAAGGCGCTAGTCTCCTATATATCTATTTGAGTAGTGTCCGTTTTGCACTCAAAACACAGCAAGGTTTTCGTATCTGTCCGCGGTTGAATTCACGTGCCTTTGTGAGCATGGAACCTCCGTCCCGCAGATCCCGGAGTTGTATTGATATTTGTCTGTATTCTGTATTCCCACGCTGGATAAACGCAGCTAATAAGCTGTGTGTAATTCACGTGCCTTTATGCATAGGGAACCTCCATTCCGGAGAAATTCGTTTAATTACAGGTGCGTTAAATTGCTGTAGCTGTGTCGGAGATGGGTTGGTTGAAGTTGGAGATGGGTTGAAGATGGATTTTTGCGATTTGACAGCGAAGCGAGTGCCGAAGGTACAAGATGACGCACGTGTTAAATCAATTAGCGAGCGCCGAAGGCGCGAGACGTTAAATAACTCAAAAGTCCAACAAGTCCGAGACCGGCAAGCCCCGCAAGCCCCGCAAGCCCCGCAAGCCCCGCAAGCCCGGCAAGCCCGGCAAGACCAGCAAGTCCCGCTAGCCCCGCAAGCCCAGCAAGTTCAGCAAGCCCAGCAAGTCCCGCAAGTCCCGCAAGCCCAGCAAGCCCCGCAAGCCCAGCAATTCCAGCAAGTCCAGCAAGTCCGACAAGTCCAACAAGTCAAAACAGTCCTTTATACAAATCTCCATCCATCTATTGGGATTGCGAATCTATGGGATTGCGACGCAGAGCGAGCACAAGGCGCTTATATATCTATTTGAGGGGGGTACGAACCAACAATGGCCTCGAAACCCGCTCAAAAAGGAACCGAAACTCCGTCCAGGGCCGCTGCAACTCGGCACGTATCAATCAGTAGTAAGCATTACCGAACGATGCTGGTATGTAGATATTTGTGATCGAGGCGTTTTTTGAAATTACTGCACGAGCGCAGCGAGTGCAGTAGTTTTGAAAAACGCCGAGATCACAAATATCTACATACACAGCAGAGTTTGGTAAGTCTTTTACCGTATGCCGCCATCTGCTGAGCCTTTCATATGTATAATCAAGAAAAACCATTCTTTGATTTATGCCATGGATTTTTTGATAGTAGCTCAGATGAAGAAACAAAGGACAAAATCAAAAACTTCGTTGAAGGAGCCAGACCGACAGAAACAAAACGAAAAATCGAGTTGACATTGCAGGACGAAAAAGCAACCACTCTGTGCGAAAAACGAGCGTAAAACGGGCGCTTGATGCCGGCTGCCCTCGTGAATATGTGGCCCAAGTAACAGGTCATAAGAGCGTCAGGAGCCTCGGACGTCAGTATAATCTACAATAGTATAATAACAATAGCGTCAGTATAATCTACGGCAGTGCGGTATGCCAGTGCATAATGCGGAAAATACCACACTCCACGCGCTAATGCTGTTTACATTGCTCGGCATATGGTAATTGCACATACCGCACCGGCGTCATGACGTCAATGAATTCACGTGCCTTTGTGAGCATGGAGCCTCCGTCCAGGAAAATCCCGAGAAATAGTAATAGTTGAGCGTCTGTAGTTCCGAGCTGAGAAACACAGTCAACAAACAATCTGTGTGGTTGTCTTGCTCTCATTTAGGGCAGCATTTCACTGCCCTAAACCCGAAATTCCGCATATTTGAATTTAGACCATCCAAAATTGTGGCTCTAAATTTATACAATGCAGTTCAATGGGGAAAGTCCACAGAAAAATGTACAGCCACATCGGGAGTGATGCCCTAAATTTGGTTAGGCCATCCAACACATTTCAACAACTTTGGCAAAACGTTTGTTGAACTCTGGTGGCTGTCGTGACTCTTCATTCAATAATTTTAGAGCTTCGGTTTTAGGGCCACATTGTGAAGGAATTTGGTAGCATTTTTCCTGGTGCGCCATATTGGCATCATTTGTTGTGCCTTTTTCTTCCAGCGTTTTCTTGTTATAACAGTATATACGGCCTTAGTCATAACATCAGCAAAAATAAATAGTAACAACATCTTTATCATCTTTTTGTCTTATGTCGTCACAAAAACTCTAAAGGTTTTCCGAATTATTTACTAGCACGTGACCCAGCATTTATGACATTAGCAAGTGCCCATCACAACGACTGACCAATGGCGGGCGCCCGTTTCCATGACGTCATAAGAAGCGTGTGTATCTATTTAGTGGAAGACCTAGTTAGAAAGACATTCTTGGCAGGTAATGCGATTTGCGAAGGTGCGGGTGTTTGTACGGAATTGGGAGTTTTTCTTTTAAAAGGTAAGTGAATTAATATATATTCGTATATATATTGACTATGTCACGATAATTATATATTACACAATTTTAGTTATCTTTGTACTCTCTCGATCGTAGTTGCGAGTATATAGTAATATAGAAAAGTATGATATGCGCCATGCGGTACCCTCCACGAAGCTACGCGCCCTAACCCAACAACAACAGCCATGCGGTACCTGGCCTACCTACCCTGTTTGACGTCCATGCAGGGCAAGGCCCTAGATACTCATGCAGGGGTGTAGGGTAAAGGTGGGGCTGGCGTCACCGTCCGGGGCTGGCGTGGGTGTAGTTCCCTATTCAATTGAGGGGATTAAACCACCTCAATCTATTGCTCAGTCCCCTCAATGTTCTAAAAAATAGAGATATAGGAAGACAATGATTAATGTGGAGTTATAACTTTGAATTACATTCAAATCTGGACTTTCTCCACATCAGTTAAGTCATTTAGACTCAGAGCTTTCAATATGTACCTATTCTACATATCTTTGTCAGCGAACGTTTGTAAGAATGATGTTACATAGGTTAAATATTGTAACCTATTATATGTAATTATTAGGAACGCTTGCTGACAGATATGTTAAATACTTCTCAAAAGCTCTGAAGTCTGAGTCCGAACAACTTAACTTGTGGAGAAATTCCGGATTTTAAGTTAATTAATAGAAATATAGGCGATATTCTGCTTTTGCACACCTGTATATAGGCAAATTGAATATTGTATACTAATTCTACACATCTAATTTCATCAGAATTGCACTCAACAGAAATTTTCAGTACTTACCTGACAATAATGATTTTTATCACCTGTCAATATCCTCAGCCAACTGCCCGCAATTACTCCACCATTACAATTAAATGTAGACAATGTGGGCGCAGAAATGTGTCAGATACTAAGGCTGTCATAATATCATATGGCGTCATATGTATCTGGTCGACCACTAAACCTTATCACGCCTTCACCAAACCTCCGTTCCTGGTGGAGCGCAGGACTTGTATTTGAGACTGAAGGTCGGCCTTGCAGCAGCCGCTACCACGATGTGACCTTACTGGATACATATCTGACACATTTCACACAACAAACAGCCCACGTTTACATTTCAGTTGTAATGGCGGAGTCATTGCAGTCAGCTGAGGTGATTGACAGGTGATACAAATATTATTGTTAGGTAAGTACTGAGAATTTCCCTGTTTTGAGTGCAGTTCTAATTAAATCAGACGTGTAGAATTAGTATCAAATATTCAATTTTCCTATGAAAAGGTGTGCAAAAGCGGAATACGACTGAGATATAGTGTATAGCTGTGTAAAACAAGATAATAACGATTATGAGATGGTAGTTGCTGATATAGTGTCTGTGCTTTGAATTGAGTTGTGGCAGAGTTGTAGTCGGTAGACCCTGCTTTTTCCGAATTTGTGTTGATTTTAATGGTAAAACATGCTTAAGGATTGTTAGTGAATGGTTACAGAAATGACCTGGAATTGCCATTTTCAGAATAGCTACAAAACTGTGAGTCAGATAAAAAAGACATCAAAATTGAGAATGAAAGACTTCAAGGCAAAATTGTTACCTACCCACCTATTTGTTATTTGGGAACGCCAGCAGAAATGATGTGCTAGATTGAACCTAGTTCAGCTGTTTTTTCTTCTTGGGGTACAAAACAAAAATGTTTGTGTAAATGTTTTTTAAAGACCACTTTAACTGTCTTGTACTGCTTTCTCATACTGCCTTGCCTTGCCTTGTCAGGTTATATCTTCCAAAGTGCTTTGTGATAGAGATATGGTTTTGTTTGTATGAAATTTGACAGTCATTAAATTTCCATTGGTGGTTAATATTTGTGGCCGCATTCTTAGAGCATTCCAAATCAGAATGTGACACTGTGATACAATTCTTAATTCCGCCTCCAAGGCTGAATGTTCTTATGAATATTTGTGCTGTGTTTGTTGCAAGAGCGTCACCGGTACAAGTTGTACCGGTTGTTGTACTACAACATGCCAAATGTTGTACTACAACATGCCAACATGCTGTACCGGTTGTTGGCATGTTATACTACAACATGCCAAATCTGTTGAAACAATTTTCACACCGTTTCTGTCCCTTGCAAACAGATTTGAACAAAAAATAAAGCAATTAACATAAATTCAAACATTTATTACTGCACTTCTGCAAATCCACCACTCCACCGGGGACCTCCATCTTAGCTCAGGCTGCTCTTTCCATTCCCCTCGTTTCGGCAGAATGACAGGAATATTCCGGCCAGTCCCCATGGGGAATCTAAAGAATGTCTTACTACATCATTCCCCTCAGCATTCTGATTCAGAATGTTCTAAAGAACACACCCTTCATTATCTACTAGGTAGTAAGTTGTGTTTGAATATTTAAACTAAATATCCACCAATATGCATCACAGTATGTTTTCTACTATGGTAAAACTATGGACATTTCTGAATGTCTCACTTTTTATGCTGTTTATAATTTCTTAGTATTTTGTGTGCACTTTCCCTCATGTCAGACATTTATTGACACCAATTTCATGAATTTGTCAGGACTTCACTGCATCTGCACTGCATTGGCCGAGTGGTTCTGCATCAGGGTATACTGGTGTAATGTCAAACTTGTCAAAGTTAAGAGAATTTTAGGTATTTTTTACTCCATGTCCAAACTTAGTTTCATGCATAAATTTTGCATTCTTTGAAGTTTTGTATGTGCTAATTTCAAATCTGACTCTTATTTGTAGGGCAGATATGCATTTTCAAGACCACATTAACCGTCTTGTAGGCACTCCTGTCTTATACTGCCTGCCCTATCACCAGGGCAGTGCCACAATTGGGCCAGGAGGGGCAGTCACCCCTGCAACCCTAAGCAGGTCCCTTTATGTGCCAAAATGAATGAATGTAAATGAAAAATAAAAATTATGAATGAATCCAAACCACTTTAGTGAAAAAATGTGGTAAATGTTTACTGTAGGTCATGTTTCTCTTTCATGCATACATTTGGTATTTTATGAGGTTTTTGATGTGCTGATTCATAAAGTGCTCTGACAAAATGTGTATCTTTACCACAAATGAGTATAAGTTTTGGAATCAGAACCTCAGGAAATACGAATTTATGCCTGAAACTGAAATTGGACCTAAAATATAAACATAAGACTGCTGTTTACATTAAACATTTCCTTATTCATAGTGTAAAATGGGTCCATTTTTATGGTTGTAGAAGGCCCACATAACACATTTAATTCAAATGAGCCCTTTAGAAAGAAGTTGCCCTCTCAACTGAAATAACGTGGCATTACCCTTGCCTTATCAGTTTTTGTTCCCCACAAACGGGTATCAGATTTGGAATCAACACATCAAACACCGAGGAAATTAACAATGTATGTATATATGAAAAACAATTATGAGTGTGCCTAGCACCTGCACCATGCATTGCAGGTGCTAGGCACTTGGCGGCAGCGTGGCTGTATCACAGCCTACAATTGGCCGTCGCGGATGTATCGCGCCATGCTATTGGCCGAGTGGTTCTGTGTAACGGCGTTGACAACCATGGGTGTGGCTTGCGATAATCTTGGCTACTAAAAGGGCTAAAGCTACAGTGCTGTTCATAGGAATTGAATATTAACAGCTGGGTCCGGTAAATCTAAACATTTTGTCAGGTGTGGAAGGGAGTAGTTAATCGCAGGAATATGGCGGTAAATAGTTGTTGAAAAATATTTTGGGCTGAACTAAAAACAAGAGGCTAGAAAATGCCGTGACGCGCCAATTCACATGACATTTCATCCTGCGGTTGCTCCACGTCTATCAAGTTGGCAACAAATTCAAATTCAAGAGCGATATTCGATCGATATTCGGCTAGGCGGACCCCTCAGAATCGCTTGAAAATGTCCACAATGATAGAATGTGCTCGTGCTATTACGAAAAAGTCAAAAGATAAGCTCGGAAAGCCCTCAAAAGGAAGTTATAGCGGGCCAAAGGTCAAGGTCATTTAGGGTGGACCCCTTTGATTTGCTTAACAAATGTGCACACGTATAGATATTGACGTCCTGAATACGATGAACATAAAAATATACGCTCGGCAAGCGCTATCAGAGCTATATATGTAGGTCAAAGGTCAAGGTAATTTGGGGTCAGCCATTTTTCTGATCCATGTGTCCAAATTCCCAGCACGTCATCGAATTTGGACACATGGGTCAGAAAAATTAGATGAGTATTTCAGATTTTTGAATGACTTTCACCCGGCGTTGAAATTCACGATAGAAAGAACAGACATGACAAGTAGTATATATATACCGTTCTTAGACACTACCATAACAGTTCAGGAGGATGGTACGTATAGTACTCAGCTATACATCAAACCAATGGCAGCACCCATTATCATTCACTACACATCAGC